>CBVK0102612553.1:0-12758 GCA_900067695.1 Picea abies
CTGGATTAAATCCTCTCTAATTATTATATTGTGGACCACCTCCTTCTGTCGCAAAATTCTCCTCCTGAATCATGTAGATATCTAAAGTGTTTTCTCTCATCAAATAGAATGTGAAACAATCCTTCTCCTCATGTCTGAATGACTTGTAGAAGTTGCAAAATAGGTTCCTTGGCTTACTCTGATATTTCTGCAGTAATGGCACCTACTCAGATGATGTCCCCATCTCTTACATATTTCACAATATCCCCCTCCTGGTAATGGATTTGGTGCTCCAGTCACCAAATACTGCGTAAATGTTGGGCATTTGTCCTTTTGATGGCCTTCAGTTCTACATTTGGTGCACCAAACTTGTTCTTGATTCTCCTTCTCTTTTGTAAGTTTTGCTAGTTGAATTGTCAAGGCAACTAACTGTGTCTGTACTTGCACCATCCCTCAACTATCTCCTACAGGGGATGCTTCTAGTTTCATTGCAATCTCCAAAGCTTAAGGTTGCGACACAACTTTCTATTGTATAAGTGGACCGCAGATGTGTGTTAAGAGTCTAGTAATAAAGTATTCCCTATGTTATTGATCGGGGATTTGAAATGTTATCCTGCCCATCACATCCTTGAATCTTTGATCAAAATATCATATTAACTCAGTTTGTACCTCTTTGATTTCCTTCAACTTGGTAATGTACTGTGACTCAGATTTTGGTTTCTTGAACTCTTTCAATAGTTCATGTCTAATTTCCGTTAGAGTCCCTGCTTGTCCTATAGATGTGGCACTCTGTAGTTTCATGTACCAAACTAGTGCGCAACCTATAAAGGTTGTTTCCAACTGTGCAATATTTACGACCTCATCCTGAACATTCTTTGCGGAACAAATTGTCTCACAAATGAATATATGTTGTCCAGGGTCATCCAACCCAAATCCCTGGAACTCGGGCAGTCTCAAGGTGTTGTCTATCCCTGCCATGTTGTTCTGTGTAGTCCCTCCCCTTGGTGATGTTGGCTTACTCTGACTCGTCATGTTGCCTTCGTTGCTCTGACTATTATTATTCTGATTCCCCCTGCTAAATACAAGTTCTTTTGATAAATCTTCAATTGTTACCTCAAATTGTGGTGACGCACATGGAGTCGTGGATTCAACACAGGATCCAATATGAGTAGGACTTAACGACTCTTATATTATAGGGATGGACTGGAACTCCTCTTCCTTTCCTTTTATGTGTGGTATCTCTACGATTTGGACTATTGCGCAAGGTCCTCTCCACTCAGGCTCACTAAGAGGCTCTCATTTCTCAGCCCTAGTCTTCCACCTCTTATACCTCCTTCCACTGTGCAATACTCCAAACTCGTCTTCTTCTTTTGATACAACCTCTTCAGTTCTCTGCATCCTCGGTCCTTCCCTTCCTTCTTCATTTCTTCCTTCATTATTTCCTACCTTCAGACTATCCTCTTGTCACCCATCGGTTCCCCTATGTGCGCAAATATCCTTAGCAATCAGACTCCATTATCATCACACACTTTTCACATAAAAACATCTTTATCCATGTACCCAATGATTTCATAAACCTTCCGCGTTATCCTTTGAAAAAATCTCTCTCTGCAACATTGTATGAATGGGTACAATCCATTGCAAATTTTGTAATATAGCGTCCCAATATACTATCCAACTAGAAATCAGTTGCACGAGAAGTCTTATTACTTACAAAATTCAATTTTCTTACCAACTCATGAGTCCAATTCCTCGGCGTTGTGGTTCGATACCTTCCATTATTCTTCACTAATATTTCTAACCACTCAGTCAAAATAATCAGAAAATCTCCAAAGAAAATCTCATGTAGCTCTGTGTACACATACATTTGCATCCATTGCTCGTCGCTCATCTGAAGGTTTCTATTTTATTTTCGAGCAAATTCTCATTCCTTCCCTTCTATCCATTCTGAAATTTCTTTCCTAGTCGGCCTTCAAAACATTCCTTCAATCACAGATTCTGGGTCTCGTAAACGAAACCATTTGTTGGAATGTGGTTATGAGACCCTAGGTTCAAGTTATCTTAACCAACAAAACCCTTTAGACACCGACCATTTCGGCATCACCTGCATGCAAGTGAAGTCTCACCCGAGGCATCTATTGGCGCTGCAGGAACCAAGTTTCTACAATAGTGAGGGAATGAGAGGTGATCATCTTAATTACTCTTACTTACATGTTCTACACGCACTATTCTGTATTTGTTCTTCCTTGGTTACTTAATGAATTCAATATATATTACCATTATACTGCAACATAAACCATTTACTATAACATTCATAACTATTGTGCAATGATCATGTAAGAAATAGATCTAATCTAACATGCATAAAGAGAATATTCATGATCAATCACATAAAAGATAAGCAATCAAAGTAATTAACATGGTTTTTCCAACTTTGGGCTACGTCCACAACGAATGGCTTCTTTATTATTCTTTTTGTAATCGTCTCAGGATTTGCATTGCGCTTACAATAGAGATATCAAGATATCTCTCTCCATCTTTCCTAGTTGCTCTGCAGTGCAAGCCTCTCTTTACAACTCTCTTTCTCCACTTAGACATAGACTTCCTCTCTCATATTCAGTCTATTATCTTAATCTCTTCACTCGATGTCAACAACCAACCCTATTCTACCCGACCCATTACATATTTATACATGGACTCTATGGCTCAAAACCCTGCTTTGCTTATCCAAAAAAACCCAATTACAACTCATTTTGACTCATGACAACTCATGTTGACTTGCTGTTCAGTCTTGTTTTTCCTGCTTTTACGTCTCTCGATTGTTTTTGTACTCTTGATTGTTGTTCTTCTTGCTTTTGCACGTCTTTCTTCTTTTATCATTCCGAACTGTTATCCTTCCTTTTCGCCCTCTTTTTTCTCTTGTTTTATTCTCAGTAGCATTCTCTACTTTATTCTCTGCTAAGTATGTTCTTACTGCGCACTTCTAATCCTGCATGTGTCTTTACTGTGCACTCCACTTCTGCCTTGTCATTCTTCTACTACTGTGCATGTCCTCCATACTTAGGATTTTTATGAAAATTGAATCCAAAATGCATGTCCAACAAGCATGCACCTCGTCAATGGTATAAGAAATTTGATTCATTTATGTTTGAACATGGTTTTAAAAGACTAGAGGTTGATCATTGTGCCTATATTAAGAGCTTTGACCAGGAAAAGTACATTATATTATTGTTATATGTGGAAGACATGTTAGTTATTGAACATGATAAGAATATGTTTAACAAGTTGAAGAAGGACTTGGGAAGCCAGTTTGTAATGAAAGCTTTGGGTCCAACACAACAAATATTGGGCATGAAGATCATATATGACAAAAATGAGAGAAAATTGTGGTTGTCATAAGAAAAATATATTGAGAAGGTGTTTGATAGGTTCAATATGAAGGATTCCAAGTCAGTTGGTACACCCCTTACAACCCACTTCAAACTAAGAGTTATTTTTTTCCCTTGTGATGACAAGGAGGAGGAAGAAATGAGTAAAATTCCTTATGCTTCAGCAATTAGTAGCCCGATGTATGTCATGGTATGTATTCGACCATATACTGGACATTTAGTGGGGGTAGTGAGCAAGTTCCTTGCAAACCCGAGCAAAGAGGATTTTGAGGTGTCTCAGGGGTACTAGTCATTATTGTTTATGTTTTGGTAATAATAATGTTGTACTTAAAGGTTATACAGATGCAGATATGGCTAGATATGTGGACACTAAAAATTCCACCATTGGTTATGTATATACCTTTATGGGTGCAGTAGTGTCTTGGGTACTTAAACTTCATAAAGTAGTATCCCTCTCCACAATAGAGATGAAATACATAGCTGCAACGGAAGCTTGCAAAGAGATGTTGTGGATGCAACGATTCCTAGGAGAGTTGAGAATAAAACAAGAAAAATATGTGCTAAATTGTGATAGCCAAAGCACCATTCATTTATCAAAAAACCCAACATATCATTCAAAGACCAAGCATATTAACATTAGGTACCATTGGATTTTACAGGTATTGGAGGAAGGGCATTTTAACTTGGAAAATATCCATATAGATGAGAACCCTGCTAATATGCTTACCAAAATTATGCCAAGAGACAAGCAAGCACTATGTGGAAGCTTGTCAGGCCTAGGGGTGACTTGATGAGCAGGCACGAGGAAGGATGAACGGGAAAGAGTCTATCTACAACTGTAGTTTATTATCCAGGAGCTTTCATTTGGCTTCAAGTGGGAGAATGTTAATAGTGAAGCCAAATTCACCTCCAGAAATTGTTGCTGACATCAGCTACAATGCCCCCGTCTCTAGAATCTCCAGAAACTGTTGAAAGTCAAAGGAGTAGTTAGGCCGCCCAGAAATGTATGTTATTTCCCATAAATTTTTAGTTGCATGTATTCTGGATAATTTTGGATCTTCGAAGGATGCTCAAAATCAAATTTATAAATACATGTAAATCTTTACAATCTGCATGTTGTAAGAAAAAGATGAATTGAACACAAAAATCGATTATGTTCTACTTCCTATTGTTTTTCTCCATTTCCCCTATTTTTTCTCCTTTGTTTCTCTATGCGCGTTTTGTTATTGTGTCGAGATTTGTTGTGAGATTTCTGGTCAAGCATTATTGGGCGGTTGCAGAGAAACCCCAACTCTATATGTCCACTCCAATCTGTATTTTGTAGTTTTGTTTCGTCTCTGTTACATACGGACGTTTGAGGTTCCGAACCCACGCGTTGCTAAAGGACGAATGCCATTCAAGATTTGTATTTTGTGAGCGTTGCAAGTCCAATTGTAGAGTGAGCGATCTCGGTTCTTCTAAGATATTTCAGAATTCATAACTGTCATAAGTCACTGGAAATTGTGACCTATGTGTGGAGCGATCTCTTAATTTAACCTAACAATTCTCAAGGAAATTTTTAGAAGGCGAAAAAGGGGCTATACATTGTTGTCTTAAGCGTGTGGACATCGTTGATGGGTTAGGATATGACAGGCAAGGAAGAACCATAGACAACTACTCACTTGGATCATGAAATATGACCACCATTAAGGATTGCCATATGTAGGTTTTATTAACAAGATCCCCTCTTGTGAAACTGAGTAGTTTGATAAGATCATGAAATATCACCACCATTAAGGATTGCCAGATGTAGGTTTTATTAACAAGATCCCCTCTTGTGAAACTGAGTAGTTTGATAGCAATATTTTGTAAAATTAATGTTATGTGTGGCCAACCATAGCTAGTAGATTGTAGTTCCTATCATGAACTTTGGTCCTTAGTTGATTTAATAGGCGTTGATTGAGTCTCTCATGTCATGCACTTGTTGGATCACTCTAAGCTTTGAAAAGCTATGCAAAGCCTTTCTACTTTCAATACAAGAGCCTCATTCATTCAAATCACATTGAATTGCATTGATAACTGAAGGAGGTTCTTGGTTAAGAAAAAGTCACATGTGGATGGTAATGAGCTATATTTGGAAACAATGACCCCCTGTCTTGGAGAAGCATAAGCATATGCTTAATGCAAGCACCATATTTTGAACAAGTTCAATTCATGTGGACACAATGTCCTAATAGTTTAATACATGCACTCTAATTTTGCTTTGATTAGTTATACGATGAACATGGTGCACCCAAGGAAAATTGAGCATTATGTTTGACACCAACTTTTAGCAGTTAAATGTTAATGAACTCCTATTGAATGTCTGCATGCATGCAAATACAAATTTTAAGGTTTTTTGTTATCTAATGGTTCTTTACGGGCATAAATATGCCAATGAACAATTTCTTTTTCCATATTCACACTTCATTTCATTTGAATTTGGGGTGTTGATTGTTCAAAACATAGCCTTGTTTTTTGCATTGCAATGAGTCATCTGAATTCTATTTAAAAATACAAGTTACAAGGCCTTAAAGCTATCCAGCAGTCCTCCAAAGAACAAGAACTGCAAGATAGCACCATTTAGCCTACCATATGGACAAAAAAAAATAACAGGATATTTACAAAACAGAGAGGCTGATTAACCTCAATGGCTACCAACTGATTTATATGAATGTATATGCAACCAAAAATGCACGAGAAGAACATACCAAGGGAGTAAACCCCATAGGTTGTTTAAAGGAACTCATTGGAGCTGTAATTGAAACATGGTTTTGTTATAATGAAGAATTTGGTGTAATTTGTCCCAACCGTTATCCACAAATTTAGTGTTGTTTCTGTATTGGCTCCCCTCTTTCACACACATTATCATCACATCGGATATCTTATGAGTATGATATACCCACAATATGTCTAAACAACGATTCCATCATATATTATTGTTTCCCATGATTATTCATTTTGAGGCAAGAAACATACACTAACTCTCCTACTGTTGAACTTCATCAAAATCTTAACTGAAACCTAGTCCTTCGCTACCATTGCAAGGTTGACAATGCAAATGCATAAACTCATCGTGATGTGTAACTATTATAACAGCTTGCTTCCCACGGCATTAAAGTGGTGGTAATGCACAGCATCCCTCAGATAAATTTCTCAGGCAACGATCTTGGATATGAACTTGGTTGCCAAGTGTCTGTCACCACATACTGAGATGTTTTCCAGAGCTGATTTTTTTTTTATTTTGAGATGTCAAAGCTCAGGGCTCAAACATAAGTCCTTGCTTCTTAGCCATCCATGCTCTCACCATGGTTTAGGAGGGATCTGCACAGGCTGCTAGCAAATTTTCAATCATCCCAGTCTAGCTGGCTTATAATTTTGCTCATAACAGTCCAGGTGGCCCAGGGTACTCTCCAATCATCCTTCCCTAAAGGTTCCAACAAAGCTGCTCGAAGGGGAGGTGGGCTGATGAGTAAATTCCCATTTGCATATTACTTATAACTCAAACGGCTCTTCCAGTGTATGTGTTTAAAGGTTAAATGGAATCACTAGCTTTTCACTGTGGTGACAAAGAATTTATTTGTTCTACTCCTCTCCCATACTATACAATATAAATATTGTATAAGGGACAGCCCCGCTACTTTCACCTCCCAAGATACTCGGTCTGTCCTGTATAGTTTTCATATGTTTGTTAGTGTGACCTGTCTCCTGCAAGGAAAATATGGACTTGTTTGTTGTCCCCAATCCAACTGCATCCAGGATTCTTCGTAATCTCTCTGTCTTTCATAAGTTTCCTTACCTCATCCATCTCACCCCACCTGCCAACTCTTGCATAGATGTTTGAGAGTAGCACATAAGGTGCAGGATTTTTTGGATCCAACTCAAAAAGGCATCCTGCCACGTATTGTCCAAGTTCTACATTGTTATGCAATTTACAAGCACTAAGCAAACAAGTCCACACACTAGCATCAGGCTTTATTGGCATTTTACTAATGAAGCCGTGTGCTTCATCCAGGTGCCCCGCACGTCCAAGAAGGTCAACCATGCAGCTATAGTGCTCCATTTTAGGTTTAATGTGATAATATTCAGTCATATTATTGAAACATTGGTAGCCCTCATCCACAAGACCTGCATGACAGCAAGCAGATAAAACGGAAACTAACGTCACATGGTTCATGACCATCCCAGAATGTTTCATTTGTTCAAAGAGTTCGAGGGCTTCCTTGCCACGTCCATTTATGGCATATCCTCCAATCATTGATGTCCAAGAGACAACATCTTGTTGATGCATTTTGTCAAATAATTCACGTGCCTTCTCTATCCTACCACATTTTGAATACATGTCTATGAGGGCACTTGCTGCAAAAACCTCAGACTGAAATCCATGTTTAATTATTTCTGTATGGACTTCCATACCATGTTCCAGAGATGCCATGGTGGCACATGCTGGGAGAATACTGGTTAATGACTTCAAGTTTGGTTTTTCACCTGCCAGTTGCATTTGTTGGAAAAACTGGACGGCCTCCTCTCCCCACCCATTTTGCATATATCCTGCAATCATTATTGTCCAGCTAACAGCATCTCGTACATGCATTTTGTCAAATATTGCACATGCATTTTTTATACTCCCACATTTTGCATACATGTCCATTAGGGCATTCATCAAACAGCCTTCGGACTGTAATCCACTTCTAATAATGTGTAAATGGATCTCCATACCCTGTCTTAAAGATGCCATGCTGGTACATGCTAGAAGAATACTCGTGAGGGTTTTCAAGTTTGGCTTCACCCCTATCTGTTGCATTTGTTGGAAAAGCTTCAGGCCTTCTTCTGTGTATCCATTCTGTACATACCCTGCAATCATCAATGTCCAGGAGACAACATCTCGTTGATGTGTTTGGTCAAATTGAATGCGAGCATTCTCAATGCTTCCACATTTTGTATACATGTCTACAAGAGCACTCTCTACAAAGATGTCAGACTTAAATCCGCTTTTAATTATTTCTGCATGGATTTCCATGCCCAGTTCCAGAGCTGCCAAGTCAGCACATGCCGGGAGAATGCTTGAGAAGGTTTTTAAGTTTGGCTTCACACATGCCAGACGCATTTGTTGGAAAAGCTTCAAGGCTTCCTCTCCTAGCCTATTTTGTGCATACCCTGCAATCATTACTGTCCAGGATGCCACATCTTTTTGAAGTATTTGATCAAACAATTCATGGGCTTTCTCTAGGTTCCCACATTTTGCATACATATCTATCAGAGAATTCACCACAAATATTTCAGACTGAAGTTCATTTTTCATTATTTCCCCATGGATCTCCATGCCCTGTTCCAAAGCCGCCAAGTCCGCACATGCTGCAAGAACATTTATGAATGTCATCGAGTTTGGTTTCACACCTGCCGATTGCATTTGCAGGAAAAGTTTCATGGCCTCCTCTCCCATTCCATTCTTTGCATACCCTGCAATCATTACTGTCCAGGATACCACATCTTGTAGATGCATTTCGTCAAACAGCTTGCGTGCCTTCTCAATCCTAGCACATTTTGCATACATATCTATAAGCGAATTCATCACAGCGACAACAGATTGAAATCCATATCTAACTATCTGTTTATGGATTTCAATACCCTGTTCCAGAGCTGCCAATTTGGTGCATGCCGGGAGAATACTCACAAAGGTTCTTGCATTTGGCTTCACACCAGCCATTTGCATTTGTTGAAACAGATTCAGGGCTCCCTCTTCCCGCTGATTCTGGGCATATCCTGCAATCATCATATTCCAAGACACCGTGTCTTTCCTCTGCATTTTATCAAACAGATTTTGTGCCTTCTCTATACTCCCACATTTTGCATACATGTCCACAAGAGCACTCTCCAGGAAAACATCAGCTCTAATTCCATTTGTTATTATTTGTCTGTGAATTTCCATACCCTGTTCCAGAGCTGCGGAAGAGTCACATGCTGGGAGTACACTGACAAAGGTTTTCGAGTCAGGCTTCACACCTGCCAATCGCATTTCTCGGAAAAGCTTCAGAGCTCGTTCTCCCAATCCATTCTGTGCATATCCTGCAATCATCGCTGTCCAAGAGATCACATCTCGTTGATGCATTTTGTCAAACAGATGGCGTGCATTCTCTATGCTCCCACATTTTGCATACATGCCAATCAGGGCATTCATCACAAATATATCATATTCACATCCTGTTCTCATCATTTCTTCATGAATCTCCATACCCTCTCTCACGGCATTCAAATTGGCGCAAACCGAGAAAACGCTGGCAAACGTGAATCGATCGGGTTGGCTGCCTGTTCGTAGCATTTGATAAAACAGTACCAAGGCCATGTTTGGGAACCCGTGTCTGGCATAAGCTGCAATCATTGCATTCCATGAAGACAAATCTCGTTCAGGCATTTGATCAAGAACTCTGTGAGCATGCGCCAAACTCCCGCACTTTGCATACATGTTGATAAGCGTGTTCAGTACAGATTTATTTGCAGTAAACCCAGTCTCGTTGATATGGGCATGTATTAATTTGCCCTCTGATAAAGCCTTCTTCCTGATGCAGCACTGTAAGAGAGAAATATATGTGCAAGAGTCTAGAGGGTAGTGCAGAGCATCCTTTAAACACATTATGATATCGTTGGATGCTATATAGTTATAGTCAAATTTGGATTTAAGAGCATTGATGGTGACTTTTCTATGGTGGAGCACTGGCTCCAATAAGAGTAGAGGTGTCTTCTTCTTCCTTCCATATCTTAATGGTTTTAACATATCCAGTGGCCGAATGGTTATATTATAGGATTTACTGATGCTCGCGTCTCCATTGCTATTATCATTCACCTTGCTGGTGCCTTTGAAAGAATCTGATCGCTTTGTCCATGTTGACCTGATTCGAACAAGTGCAGGAATGAATGGTGAATGAATCAGTTGAAAGATGAGTTAATTCGGTGCAGGAATTCATGCCATTTGTTAGAAGAGGTGCGTTCATGTCCGCCATGGAGGATTATATAAGTGAAAATGCTCTGAAATTCAGAGGAGAACGCTCTATTTATGAGTAAATGGCATTTCAGAAAAATAAGACTGCAACATGGATTTTTAAATTTGAGCTAGTTGCAGACAGATAGTCGCCGCTGAAATTTTATAGAAGAAAGTTTTTGGCCGAGTTGGATGTGGCTTTCGGTGTTCGAGAAGTGGTCGTTTTAAGGCACGTAGACAAATTGCTTCATCCGTAAATTCTATGGAACGGAGAACATGTTTCATTTTTATAGGTTGACCAGACAAAATGGGATGGAATTTTTTTTTTTAAGAAAACTTTGAAATTTTCAGTAAAATAATTGGAAAATCACCTTCCAACCGGGGTTTATGAGCAAAGACAAAGACGTATATGGCCAATCTGAAAGACATAATGTAGGCAATTCAAACAACCTTACAAAAGTGCAAACCCATGCAAATAGGAAGAGGGAAGGAAGCATAGAAGCAAGGGAATCTCAAGATGACGATAAAATAATTGAAGGGTTTTTTTGGGGAGGGGAGGGCGAAGAATGAGATAAGAATAAATGATAAAGATATCCAAGGAAAACCCAAATTTTTTTTGGAAATTACTGCAAATCCAAAGACAAGTTTAAGGAAATGGCAATACACCTAAGGAATTGTCGTCTCACGTGAGAAACAATTATGAAATTTCAATCATCTAAGATCAATATAGTCAAAGTTGTCAAAGTTGTTATCATGAAGGAAAATGCTTGAAAATGCATAAAAAAAGATGGTAATGGAAAAAGCAAGGAACATCGATGCTCTACAAGTGGAATTCTTAAAGTGGGGAAGGGATTTCCTCAACCTCTACATTGTATACCTTCTCCATAAAATGGTTAAAGAAGGATTTTTAGACAATTGGGCAATAAGCTTTTTCCTACCCATATTTAAAGAGGGAGGTAAGAACAACATAAGAATTTATAGGACTATCAAGATCAGCTCAATGTTTGTCCCAAAATAAAAGTTAGTAAGTGGTTCAAGGATAAGGGAAAAAGATATAAAAGTCAAGCAAATTTTCATCTGAAGCACTCCACCATAGACCATTGCATCACACTCAAACATATAATGGAGACAACTGGGGATAACAAAGGAAAATATTTATGGTGTTGCTTCGTCTATTTCAAGAAAGCCTTTAACATTGTCTTGAGAGAGACATCGTGGAAGAGGTTGGTAGAAATGGGGGACCCAAAGAGTTTAAGGGAAACAATACATTGATTTTATGAACAAGGCCAAAATCATAACCAACAAGGGGTTATTAAAAAGATGCAATAGTGACCTTGTGGTAAAGTAAAGTTTCCCTCTCTTCCCCACACTTGAAGGCATGTACATAAACAAAATAGAACACTAGATGAACATGGAAGGTTGTGTACATAAACAAAATAGAACACTAGATGAACATGGAAGGTTGTTGCGGGGGGGCGGGAGGGTGAATATAACAAGGATTATAGTTAGGATTTTGATTTACGTAGACAACTTGACACTCATGGCTAAAGAAATACACAGCCTGCAAGGACATCTTAGAGCCTTAAATACCTTTGCATATAGGTTGGGATGTGTGCAAACATAGGGAAAATCAAGGTAGTGAGGTTTTCACTCAAAGAGAAAAGAAAAAAATGACTCAAAATTAACTTCAGTGGAGAACAACTAGAAGTAACCAAGAATACAAATACTTGGGTTTGGATTTCAAAAAAAAATTAAGCTAGGATACATGTAAACAAAAAAGACTCCAAGGGTGGAAAGCTCTATTTCTACTCCAAAATAGATGCAGGTTAACGAAGATATGGCACTAGAAGATGTGGCATTCCCTCTTCCAAACCCTCATTACACCAATGCTCTTGCATGGATAATAAGTTTGGGGCCCAAGTGTGCCCAAAAATTGGTGGAAGTAGCTAGAACCTATACGAAAACACTTAATAACCAATAGCTTAAGAGTGAAAAACAACACCTAGTACAAGATACTACTTGTAAAATCAAGATTGTACTAAATAGAGTTGAAGGCTCCTAGTAAACTGATTTTTTAAAGGTAGAAAATGATAGACATGAATGATGAGAGATTTCTAACCAAAATTGCCCTAGGTGAGTTGAAAACACAAAAATAATCATGGAACTCTATTGTAGAATTTAGCTTAAGGATTGAGGCATAGAAGAGGGCAAGTGAAAAAGAACTCAAAAACATATCCAAGGATGTTATAGCAAAGGGAAATGGAATAAACACACCAATAATAGTATTGCATAGAAAACTTCAACAAGCAAGGGGAAATAAAAAATCAACACTATCTAAAACTAAACACACCATGGTTTGAAAAACATGTGATGGCTTGGCTATGAACCATCTCTTG
>CBVK0102612567.1:0-22145 GCA_900067695.1 Picea abies
TATAATTATTTTCCTAAGTTTTACAGTCCAATGTTGAGAACGATTCCTTAGATGAGAATATTCTCTTTAGAGAATATTTCCCTACAAAATAGGACGTTCCTCTTCATTTCAGAGTCAACTACACTCAGTTAGACTAGTGGAAGTCACTCATGAATGGAAACCTCGGTTTTATCACCAGGAGTTGCATGTGTCTCTCTCACTTCCACACATGTGTCTCAGTCAATTGATGATTACATAGATCATTTAACCAGGACTAGGTGGAATTTCACTCCAGTGTCTATCAATGAGTGTCTAGATATCTCTAGATCACTACTATGGCTCATTAGTTACTCATGAATCCTATATCTATTGTAAATTATTCACTCTTTGAGTGTGGAATACGGTTAATGAGAATTATTCCATTCTTTTCTCTCTTTCTTCCTCTTTCTCAATTTCTCTCTGCAAATGTGTGTGGTATTTTCTAGATAGATCTATTTTGTGCAGGTTCAACACATTTACACAATCTTGGAGGCCCCCCATGTTTGCTTCATGTGGCAGCATTGTACAATAGTGTGTAAGTTTTATTTATTTGCAATTTCATTAAATTGCAACATTTCCTTTCTTCATAATTGTTATTTTATTTAAGAAACTTTAAGTCATATTTATATCAGTTTTGTATTGGTTGGATTTCATTTGAGTTTTTATCTTCTTGTTATAGAACTCATAATCAATCTTATCCTTCATTGGAAACTTGAAAAGGGGTTTCTTAGAGTATTGCTACAAGCTTCCTCAGACCATTGAGTCTTGTGGAAACACTATAGCTTATTTTGCAACCAATAGGAAATGACGGTCGTCATTTGATTGCCTATATTGAAATCTGGATTAGGATTTTTATTATTTGAATTCATCAATGCATATGTTTGTTTAATCATTCCTTACAATCATTACCTCATAGTTAAAAAGAGTATTATTGCAGGGAGCTACCTCTTGTTGGGTTATTTGAAACTTCATAGTTATCGGAGTATTATTGTAAAGAAATTTACACTTTACAATCAACATTTCCACCATTGAAATGATGACAACTACAACACATCACTTGTGGAGGAAAATTCACTTTACAATCCGATCCTCAACCAACAAGATTCTGATAATTATATTAAAGGAATTTAGCATTTAGATGTTTTCATATGATTTGATTTCATGAAGGTGTGGTAAATATTATTTTAGTCATTAAAAATCATAGTTAATAGAGTCTTGTTACAAAGAACCCTCACTTGGTGAGGTAAAATACACTTTGCAACCTATTTGTCTACCATTGAAGTTGTGGACCTTAGATTGAAATAATTTATCTTAGAATCATTCTACTTTATTTAAGTTAATGAATGTGTGATGAATATTATTTTCCAATCATCAAGCTCCACAAGTGAAGAGAGTATCATTATGTGATCAATTCGAGGTGTGATATCTCACAACCAAAGTTTCTACCTTTGTAAGTTGTGGAAGCCTATATTGGATAAGAATGGTTCCATTATGTTATTTTTCTAGTTTAGAAATTCATTTCACATTGTAATAGTTCAAGTAAAGTTTATTCTTAGTTTGTTGGAATAAGATTCGATCTTGCATTTGTTTTCCTTGCACCTCGAAGTTTATGAACTCTCATATTGATAATTAATGTTCAAAATTTATGACAATAAGTTGCCCAAAATTTTGGTGCCATTATTGGGGAGGTGCTAAAGGGATTAGAGTCTAGGTAGGTAGTTTTTTTTTAAATTACACAACTTGGGGGAGGAGAAGCAGTAAGACGCAAAGGTGCCCTTACTTCAAAAATTGTGAAGGGGTTGTAGCCCGATGCATTCACTTTAGTGAGTTTATCCAAATCCACATTGTTTAATTTTATGCAAGTGTGTTTTATTTTAGTTTGATTCATGAAAATAAGAGAATCCTAACTTGTGTGAACAGATAACTTGGTGACAACAGGAACCTAGCAGCACAATGGCACTTTGAGTACAAGATCAATTTTCTTGTATTTTCTTTAAGTGTGTTTCCTTTTCATTTATTCAATATTGAAAAAAACAAATTGGTGTTTTAAGAACCCCCCCTAACACTAACCCGTGTGCAAGGTAGAAACTAATTACCAACAAAAATAATTCAAGAATATGTTGAGTAAATAAGAATGCTACTCCAATAACTTTCTCGAATCCTAGCAACAGTTGGAAACATCTCTGCATCTTAAGAGGAGAAAATATTGACAACAATCGAGAACATATCTACATATTGGGAAGTGATCGAAGAGCCAAACATCCATGAGAAACATAAAAAAGAAGACCTAGAAAATACCAACAAGCCATGGACAACATGAGATGAGGAGTAGACAGAAGAACTTGATAATGTGGAATTTCTAGTATGCATGTCATCAGATCCTTTGTGTATTCAAGATACCAATTAGAAAACACTAAAAGATAGGCATGGCATGACAAAGGAGTACATACAAAGCAGCGTTGATGAACAAGCAAACCAAGGGAAACATGACTACATTGAACTTTAGTTCGAGACAACCATCAAACTCGAGCACCACTCTATTCCTCAGTATTTCTTCACATCATTGCAATCAAAGTAGTTGGTCCCTCATGTTTTGGTTCTTATCAAAGTATATTTTTCAAACCAAAATGTGAGTACATTTGTAATCTTGTTACGCACATGGCTACATTGGAAGTATTCCTATGCTTGAAAGAGTTATTTCTTCTTCAAGTAGGGTAGGATAGCATAAAAATAAAATGAATAAAATATTAAAATAAAAAATAAGTTTAACTGTGAAAACCAGATTTCTAGCACAATTAGACATGAGCCTTGCTTGAAAGCTAGGAGATTGGCAGGAAAGAAATTCACATTGAATTATTATTCAATAATTATAGGATTTGCTTAGATCTTGTAACAGTCCATAATTTTTCGAAACCACTAAAGGAAAAGAGCTCAAATATCATATTGCAGAGGTTATATTTAGTGTTATGATCAACGGTATAATCTTTTCTGTTCTTAGAAAAGTTTAGTTATTTTTTCTAAGTCAAACCAACATAAATATTGATCAACATAATAGTTGAATGAAGACATCACAATAGACATCCAAATAGCAGGCATATATCCAAGGAGCATACATTCAAGAATCAAGTAGTCAAAACAACCAAGAAACATATAAAGGGTTTACAACCATCAAAGGAACATTCTAGCTACAAATTCATAAGCATAAGCATCTGGTACACACAGGTTTGATATTTTTTATTTGTTATTTAGAAAATAGAATAAAATTAAAAATTATTTTTAAATCCTTTATAGTCTTTTCTTTCACAACATCATCCATAATATTTCACCTTGTCCATAAGCTATCTCACTAATTATTTCTACCATAAAATATTTCTATCATACATATCCATATACTACCCCTCCTTTTATTCACATCTCATGTTATATACCAATTCTTTTACATATTTTCCCATATGTTCAAATTGCACAATTCCTACCTTATAATGCACCAAAAAAAAAAAAAAACATTTTATAACCGAATGACTATATGAATCTACATTCTTCCCTTTATAAGAGAAAAACACTTTTAGTAATAAGATAATTCCACCTCATTTTAATCCTGTGCTAAAGACATTTTGAAGGGGTTTCGAAGAAATATTGCTATAGGTATTGAGGAACATAAATTATAAGACAAAGCCATGAATTGAGCCACGAATTTGCACAGAGGATGACAAAATTGTATTCTAGAAGTAACAATTACAGAGACAAAGGTTCTTCTTCCAGAGAAATATATCTAAAATTGACAGGGGCACACAAAAAACATAGATTAAAGGTGCAATTAAACAAAGAACATAGGTAATTTCATATCAACAATACATTTTTCAAAGTTTTTGGAGCATAAAACCAGTATTTTGGGTTTTCAAAGCAAGTTTTATAAAGAGAAGAGTTTCTAAAATTTGAATAAATATAACCATCATTTTCAAGAATCGAGAAGACTCAATTCTAAGTAAAATTTCTTAGGAACTAGAAGAAATTATGTCAAACTAAATTCCAAAAAATATAAAAAAGATAAGTATTTTAAAAAATGGTTGTGATATTTAAACCACATGAAGTTACCTTGGTAGGATTTCATGAATAATGTGAAGAAATCTTAAGGAGAGCAGGTTGGATTGATTTCTTTGGAAAATTTGAGGGGCATAATCTAGAAGTAACCAGGGCATTTTCCCACAGTTTTAATGGATAATGTGGCCAAGTAGGAAACCTCACACTGCACATATTTGAGAATTTATTGTATGAAATCATTAGGTTACCACAAACAGGAGAAAAGTGGTTTAAGAAAAAGTCTATAAAAGAAAATGATTGGATTCCATACATGTTGAGGAATAGGAGGAGTTTGAATTGGACTTTTGGAGTTTCTAGAATCTATCTCAAAGATCCTTGGAAGGATTTATAATTTCTTATTCAGAAGTTTGTCGCATGTGAAGGTAGATTTAGCTTAATATTTCTCTATCACATCAGGTTAATAATTTATTTAAAGGATGATTGGCCTTTAAATATGCCATATTATTTATTGAATGGCCTTACTAAAATGGCTAAGTCAATTCAAAGAAAAATCAATAATGTTGAGAGGTCCCATGAGCTTTCAAAGCAGGGCATATGATGGTTAGATTTCTTAGCAAGTAATGGTTTTGAAAATATATATGAAGCCACAGAGGATACTATGGAACATGAATCTAGAAACATTTCTTAAGAAGTAGCTGGGCAGGAAGAAATATTTGAAAAAACAAAGCAAGGAAACAAATAAGTGAAACAAAAGAAGAAAAAGAAAGAAAGTAAAGACACAACAGAATCCGCAGTGCCATTAAATATGACAAGAGATATGAAAAGGAAACTTGAGAAGGAAAACTAGAAAAGGGAACAAAGACAACCAAGATTTGATAAGATTACAAAGAAGCCTAGAACCATATTTCAAAGGAAACCTACAACTGAGCCAGATCAGAGTCAAAGAGAATTCTATAAATATATAGAAATCCTAGAGAAAGAAGAAGGAAAACCATCATTAATAAAAAAAAAAGTACCTTCCACTATGGATAGTGTCAAAGGAACATTACAAGCAGCGAATCCATAGGATCAAATACTACTCTCTACCTTGATGACAAAATCAAAATTGAAGAAAAGGAGGAAAGAGGAAAACAAAACTCAAAGATGAAATAAGGAAATTGGAAATTCTATATAGTTACATCAAAGATGAAAATGAGATACTCAAGAAGAATACTGCAATGATTGACAAAGACAATGAGCATCTAAAAGAAGAATTGAAGAAGCTCAAGGTGGAAAATGCAAAAATCACTCAGGGAAAGGCTCAAGAGACAAGTTAGTCATCAAGAAAACACAATTTGAGAAATACAATAGAAGCACTCTGAAACCAAAAGAAAGTTAATTTTGGAATTTTGATTTTGCATAAGGGACATGCAAAATTTCAAGTTTGGGGGAGATGTTGGGTTCATATTTTTCGTAAAACAAAACACAATGCACACCCCCTTTTTACCCATTTTTTCCTCCATGTTTGAAATTTTTTGTACCCATTTCCACTTGGTAAAGGATTAATAAAGTGTTAAGAGGCAGTTATTAATTTATTTTTGTTTTTCATTTAACAAGAAAAAATATTGATTTTTTGAGTTTTTATCAGTCATTTACCAGAAAAATTAAGTTCTAGTAATTTCTCCTAGGTGAGCATATTTGCATGCTAGATGGGAAAAATAAAGGACAATGGTTTTGTTCCTCATGTTCATGGCAAGGAATTTATTCTCCTAGTGCACGAAAACTGCCTCACACATGTTCGATCAACACATGGTCAACTCATCCACTCTGCATCTATTTTTATAGTCGAAAAATTAGGCAGCGATCTTCAGACAAGATTTCTAGACTAATGAAGATGAAATTGAAAATGATGGGACATGGGTTTTGTGAATAACAATCCCAATTATGCATCATGGGAGAAATGTTTCTAGAAAATGTGCGATTTTTGGACATGTGTAGGTTTTTGTAAATATTTAAAACCCGTATTTTATGTGTGGTCGATTTTTCATAGGGATTCAAATTGTCAATCAAATCATGGAAGAAATCGCTCACCTTGAGCTCGATTCAAAATAGATAGGAGGTTATTAAGATATGTCATTACTTTGGAGAGGGTTTTTAGTCTCAATAGTTACATTTCATTATGTATAAGTATGTTAAACTGTGAGGCTTTTAGGGGGAGGTCGAATTGGAGAACTTATGAATTCAACGTGCAACTGATTTTATGCTTAATACAAAGATTCTGACTTCCTTTATTTAGTCTTATTCATATGTGCATGCACTAGCTTGGAGGGGGGGCGTGTTTGGTTCATGTGGAAGCATTGTACAATAGTGTGTGAGTTTTATTTCTTTGCAATTTCTTTAATTTCCAACATTTCCTCTCTTCATAATTGTTATTTTATTTAAGAAACTTTAGATCATATTTATATCATTTTTGTATTGGTTGCATTTCATTTGAGGTTTTATTCTTGTTGGTATAGAACTCAAAATGAATCCCATCCTTCATTGGCAACTTCAAAAGAGGTTTCTCAAAGTATTGCTACAAGTCTCCTCAATCCATTGAGTCTTGTGGAAACAATATAGATTGTTTTGCAACCAATAGGAAATCACAGTGGCCATTTGATTGGCTAGATTGAAATCTGGATTAGGATTTCATTATTTGAATTCATCAATGCATATGTGTGTTTAAACATTCCTTACAATCATTACCTCAAAGTTAAACAAATTATTATTGTAGGGAGCCACCTCTTGTTGAGTTATTTAAACTTCACAATTATCAAAGTACTATTGTAAAGAACTTTACACTTTACAATCAACATTTCCACCATTGAAATTGTGACAGCTATAGCTCATCACTTGTGGAGGAAAAGTCACTCTATAATATGGTTTTTAACCAAGGAGACTATGATAATTAGATTGAAGGAATTTAGAATTTATATGTTTTCATACGATTTGATTTCATGAAGGTGTGGTAAATATTCTTTTAGTCATTAAAATTCACAACAAACAGAGTGTTGTTACAAAGAACTGTCACTTGGTGAGGTAAAATACAGTTTGCAACTTGTTTGTCTACCATTGAATTTATGGAACTTATA
Source organism: Picea abies (assembly GCA_900067695.1). NCBI lineage: Eukaryota > Viridiplantae > Streptophyta > Pinopsida > Pinales > Pinaceae > Picea > Picea abies. Next base: position 7,170 of record CBVK0102612567.1, read on the forward strand.
TTGAAAGAATTTATCTTAGAATATTTCTATTTGATTTAAGTTAATGAATGTGTGATGAATATTTTTTTCCAATCATCTATCTCCACAAGTGAAGAGAGTATCCTTTATGAGCCATTCGAGGAATGATATCTCACAACCATAGTTTCTACCTTTGTAAGTTGTGGAAACCTATATTGGATAAGAATGGTTCCATTCTATTATTTTTCTAGTTTATAATTTCATTTCACATTGTAATAGTCCAAGTAAACTTAATTCTTAGTTTGTTGGAATAATCTTTGATCCTGCATTTCCTGTGCTTGCACCTTGAATTTTATGGACTATCAGATTGATAATTAATGTTCAAAACTTATGCAAATAAGTTTCCCAACAATTCAATAAGGCCCAAGTTACTAGAAATAATGAGAAGCCCTTGGTAACACACCAACTAAATGTCATCCTAACTAATCCCAATACTAGTGCTAAAGCCCTAGACATAGTCCATATGGGATTCCCTAGTTTTGATATCATATATAAACTGAGTAACCTCAAAATTTCTATGCCTCAATATCAATTTGTCAAAAATCCTACCCACAAAAATAAGGTATTGTATTTCCTAGGGGTTACAGAACATCCACATGTTTAGACTGCTTGAGCCCAAACCTCTCAAAATAAAAATGCATGGCCACCTAGAAATGAGATGGTTCTCCAAGATGAAATACCCATAAAAATTTACCTAATCAACCTCCAAAATTATTACCCAAAAATCATGCTGGGAAATCCACCAAGTGAGAGAGATTAGATTACCTACCTTTCTATTTAACTCTTTTGCTCCAAAATCTTTATTTACATAACTACCTATATGATTATGGAGAATCTCATTCCTTGATTCCCTTGGATATAATGGATAAGTTAGGATTGGATATAACTAGACCCTACAAGGACCTCTATTCGTTTCATTCTAGGAGGGCCCAATGTTTAGGAATGATCAAAGACTTGGCGATGAGAATGGTCCAAATCCAAAGAAATTTTGTCACGATGGGTGTGGTAATTGTTGATGTCCCAACCTACTTATCACATGCTTCTATAAAGGCATCAAGGGACTTATGTGGGATTTAGTATCTAGTTTTACCTATATTTTTATATCATACCGATATTTGGGGGTGAAACTAGGTTCCTATATATAGAACTTAAAATGACCTGCACTCTTTTAGATCCAAAAAATTCTTCCAAATTCCCTATCAACACTTTTGATAACATTGGAAATTTTCTCCCTAGCTATGTTGTAGCCCCTATAGAAGTATGTGAGAATATGATAGTCAAACAAGAAAACATTGACCCCTCATGCCTTTGCACACTGGGATTTGACAGAACATGCAACACAAATGGAAATGGGATTGGGATCCTCTTGGTCTCCCGAAAGGTTTTAAGTTGGAATTTGAGTGCAATAAAAATGTGGTAGAATATGAGGCCCTGATCTTGTGACTGGATGCCAGAAGGAAAATGAGCATCAAACTCCTCAGGATCATTGGATATTTTTACCTAGTAGTGAACCAGGTAAGAGAAGCATGTCAAACTATGCACCAGAGGTTGAAACAATATAAGAAAGAAGTATAGGACGTGTCTGACAATTTATTTGATTTTTTGAACATTTTTGTTTCCCCTAGAGAATCCAATCACAAATAAGATAATTTGGATATGTCACATGTTGATTTCAATCCTCCTATTCTATATCACCTGTCCTATTCGATAAAGTCTATGCACTGACATGCAATCCTTGAGAATGTTAAGAGATGGAAAATATTTGAAGATGATGACAAGATTTAAAAAAAAAATCAACATGATGGATTAGTACACAAACATGAATATTGATTCAGATGGATAAGAAGAAGAAGGTGAATTGGACCAGTCACATAACCATGATTCTCTTGACATGATTGGAGGGAAGAGGGTTATTCATATAAAAATAAACTTTGTCCCTAGGGGCCTAGAGCCTTTAGAAACATTGTTTGAGTCTATTGATGTGCCTTTGAAACCCTCTATTAAACCTAAATTATCTGAAGTGGAGGATTATAGTTTGAGCACCATAGAGGAATCTCAATTTGCCTAGATGTCAAAAATCACATCTCATATTGAAAAAGAAGAATATGTAAGACCATTCAAAGATTTTAAGAATGTTTTTTCTTAGATGTACAAATACTTGGAGACCTATAATCAATTCATTTTTCACACCAGATTCCTCTCAAGGAAGATGTTGACCAATTTGGGCATTGAACCATTTAGGAAAAAGTAAAGGAAATTGAATCCATGGTTATACCATCTCATTCAAAAGGAGATCAAAGAGGTATGTGATGCAAAAATCATAATACATGTGAGGTACTCTTCATGGGTGGCCAATATGGTATCTGTTAGGAAAAATAATGGGGAGATAAGACTTTGTGTGTTCTTAAGAAACTTAAATAGAACATCCCTCAAAGACAACTACCCTTTTCCTAAGATTGATCAAATGATACAAAAAATGGTAGGGTATAAAAGGATATTCATGGTGTATGGTTTCTCTGAATACAATAAAGCTAGGATGGATCCATAAGACTTGATGAAAACAACTTCCACAACTTTGTGGGGTAAATTTTCCTACATAAGAATTCTCTTAAGGTTAATGAATGTTGGGGCCACTTTTCAAAGGGCCATGAATTATGCCTTTGATAACATCATATATATTTTTATTGTGATTTCCCTACATGATATGATAGTTTTCTCCAAGAAAGCAGCTAACCATTTAGGTTATTCGAGGAAATTATTTAAGAGGTGTAGGAAGTTTGGCATCTCCCTCAACCCAAAGAGGTATCTATCTATGATGGTGGAAGGAAAATTGTTGAATCACACTTTGTCTTCCCAAGGTGAAAATATTGATATGAAGGGAGTGGAGGCTATAAAAACTATCTTCTTACCAAGACACAAGAAGGCCATACAACCTTTTTTGGGGAAAATCAAATTCCTTCAAAGATTTATCCATAACTTCGTTGGGCTCACCAATCATGATATTCGAATGTTAAAAAGACACAGTAAGATTAGGTGGGATGATCCAGCCAAAGAAACTTTTATAGCAATAAATAAATCCATGGGAGAGATTATTATATTAATAAGTCCTAATTACAACAAAGTTTTTATGATTTTCTATTTTGATTCCTAACATACCATAATTTTGGGAATGTGTTATATTATTTGCATAGTTATTTATATGCATTGTTTACATGCACTGAGTAGGCCCCCCCTTGTCCAAGGTTCGAGAGTGGAGCCACTGACCAAAATTTTTGGGCTATTTTTGGTTCACTTTTTTTAGCATGTTCTATGTTTTTCAACCCATTGTAATCTAATTTCAATTAAGGAATTAGGGTTGTAATGCAATTTGAGTTAATGGATTAGGGTTTTATTTCTACATAATACCTATAAATTGTATTGTGAATGGTGAAGTTAAAATAATGAAGAAGGGAGAGGTGAGGCTCTAAGGTTTGTTGGTTTTCCCGATTAAGGGTTTCCAGGATAAATCTCTATATATTGTGTGTGTGTCATTGTTGTTCTTTCTATTTTTCTTAAGAATCGGTATGCATTATTTGACTTCAAAGGTTTAAAACTTTCACATAGTCATTTTCTTGTTGCAAAAAATGATGAGGGTCATGAACAACCCATTTCCTTTCTCAACAAGGCCCCCAGTGATGTTGAAATGAAGTATAATATTAGGAAAATCAAGCTTACACCTTGGACAAAGCTCTAAAATCATGCAGGGAGTATGTGTTGCAAACCCAAGTAATTGAATATGTACCTCATATTTTAGTTAAATGTGTGTTGTGTCAACCAAATACTAATGGAAAAAGGAGGAAATGGACCACCAAGATCCAAGAATATGACATGGTAATCAAGATATCCATGCTTATCAAAGGGTACAATCTAACCATGTTGATGGAAGAAATAAATATATATGTTAAAGGTATTAATGCATTAGAATATTGTTGGAGAATGTTTTGGAAGAATAAGGGAATTCCCATATAATCCCTGATATGATCAATCCCCTTGGTATTGTGACATATCTTACCTCTTTACCAAAGTTCAATGACCCTAAGGGATGTATAATTCACAAAATAGGTCACTAAAGCTTGGGACAATGAAGTATTATGCAGTTCAAGTAGACCTACGCTAGAAAGACTTTGATTGCCTACTCCATAAGTGTACATTGGAGGATGAGGTGGATTCTCTAGTTTAAGACATGCACTAAGGGATTTGTAGAGGTTACTTTATAGCCAGACTAACAACCCAAAAAATATTGAGGTTTGGATATTATTGTCCTACACTGTTTTTTTATGTCCATATGTTTGTTAGGGATTGTCATGGATGCCAAATTTCACTTGTAAACAAACGATCCATGCATTACCCTTAGGACATATACAAGTGGAAACTCCTTTCTAGAAATGGGGTCTTGACATCGTAGGTAAAATTTCCAACATAGATGGATCTTAATCACCACATATTACTTTACCAAATGGGTAGATGTCATCCCCACCAAGAAAACTATTGATCTAGTTGTTATTAGGTTTTTGGAAGAAAATATATTGACCTATTTGGTTTCCCACAAAAACTTGTGACTAACAACTCCAAGGCCTTTAGTTCATTAAAGTTGGTATCCTCCTACCAAAACTATAATATCACTTCTTAGAATTTATCCAAGTGTTATCTACAAGGTAATGATCATGTTGAATCTTCTAACAAAAACCTCCCAAAGATCATATCGAAGAAATTGGAAAACAAGAAAAAGATATGGAACTCACAACTCATATATGTGTTATGGATAGACAAAATAAACATTAAGCGGGTTATAATAAAATCCCCTTTCCAATTTGTTTATGGAATGGAGGTGGTACTACTTATCGAACTGGAAATTCCCATGATGAAACTATTGCATGATAAAGTGGCAAAGCTAGACACAATGAAAAGGAGGATAAATCAACTAGTAAAGTTGCAAGATAAAAGAGATCAAGTATATCATAGGCTTAAGGAATATTAATAGAAGATAAATGATATATATGATAAAACCACCATACCTAGAAACTTCCAAGAAGTGAACTTTATATTATTGTGGGATAAAAGGAACAAGTACCCCGAAAAACATGCAAAGTTTGACAACTTGTGGATAGGGGATTATTTGATCAAAGAAGCCTATGGATAGTTCCCTAATTCCTTCCATTTATAAATATGGAAGGGAAACTAATAAATTTTATTTTCAATGGTAGCCACCTTAAGTATTCCATTAAATGAGGAAAAGGGTATGAACAAAACCCACATTGAACTATAGTAGTTTAGGTTCCAATTTGTTTCTAAGTTTTCACTTTCAGTTATATTTCTTGGTTCTTAAAGCTTCGTTGAGATTTTTCAAAAAGTTTGCAGCCAAATTCTTTTGATCAATGCTTAATGGATAATACATTTTTCTAATTAATTAGATATATTTGGTTCTTCACACCTTATAGGGAGAATCCATCCCACGGAAAGAGTCGATGATGTCCCTCCTGGACACCCCTACCAAAATTGTGTCCAATGACACTCTATATTATTATAGCCTAGCCCAAAAATTCATCGCCTAGGTGAAAGTCCCATGTTTATCTCACCATTCAAAGATGCTTCAGATCCACACTTGGCCTCCTAAGAGAAAACCCATGAGAAATCCCTAGAAGCCCCTTCAAATTGCAAGCATGGTAATACTTGATAAGGGTAGAGAATTATTGAGTGTGGTATTATAAGTGTAATTAATGATTGAAAACACTCCCACTTAAGCCATATTAACAAAAATATTCACTCATGGGGAAATGGGAGAACATAATCTTGAATATCAGTAGAAATCTAACAATTGTCTAGATGCATCATGCTATATCATACTAATGATCCATAATTCTTCACAAGGATTACTTTCATTAGGGCCTCATGTTGGGTATGTGTCATATTCTTTGAAAACTTGATCCCATGTATTGTACACTAATATGGGAGAAAAGGGGGTTTGGGGGTGGGAGACCCCAAGAAAACAAATTGGTTCATTTTTGGCAATTTTTCAGCACATGGTTTTTACCGATGGCTTTCTAATTCCAGTTAAGGAATTAGGGTTGTTGACTGATCCAAAATTTATCCAAGAAAGCCTAAAAATAAAAGTTCTCAAATGTTCAATAAAACAACATAATCGTGAAGTGCTCATCGCAATATTTCTGGTGGCACAAATGGATCAAAAAATAGATTCGGTATGCAAACGTTATCGCAATCTGAAGTTTGGGTCAAGCAGGTAAAATGTCAACTGGTCAAAAGGACACGTGGCACACTCTGGAGCTGACACGTGATGTGGAAAAGTGCATAATTGAAACATGGTAGGTTGCATAGGTGACAAGTGGAAGATTTTTGTGTGGACACTTGACAATTGACTAGTTTCCACACGGGCCAATCCCATGGAAACATGTGGCGTGTTGGGATTGGTAAGATTTGAACAAGTCAAAAGTTGATCTATATGTCCAACTTAAGATTTGAACTCAAGACCTCTTCATACGCTAACAACTTCAACCAAAAAAAATAGCAAGTTATTAAATTTTAAGGAGGAATTATATATTATATGGTTATTTTTAAAACCATATATTTTGTGGCCATTAAAGTGGATAAGCCCACTAAAGTGGAAATGGGGATTATTAAAGATATTTTGGGATATAAGCCATTAAAGGTGGATCGAATCCATGGGTAAGATTTACCATATATTATATGGTTTTCAAACCCATTTTAAATGGATTCGATCCACCTTTAATGGATTATATCCAAAAATATATTTAATAATCCTCATTTCCACTTTAGTGGGCTTATCCACTTTAATGGACAAAAAATATATAGTTTTAAAAATAACTGTATAATATATAATTCCTCCTTAAAATTTAATAACTTGTAATATCTTTTGGTTTAAGTTGTTAACTCATGAATATTTCTTGAGTTCAAATCCTAAGTTGGACATATAGATCAAATTTTGACTTGTTCAAATCTTACCAATCCTAACATGTCACGTGTTGCCATGGGATTGGCCCATGTGGAAACCAATTAGTTGTCAAGTGTCCACACAGAACTCTGGCACTTTTTACCTATGCAACTTTCCATGTGTCAATTATGCACTTTTCCATATCACCTTGTTCATTCCACATGTCATCTCCATAATGTGCCACGTGTCCTTTTGACCAATTGACTTTTTACATGTTTGACCCAAGCTTCAGATTGCGATAAATTTTGCATACGGACTCTGTTTTTCGATCTATTTGTGCCATCATAAAGTTTGTGATGAGCACTTAGTGATCATGTTGTTTTCTTTAACATTTGATAACTTTGATTTTTAGGCCTTCCTAAATCCATTTTGGATCATGAATTCTTCAATGCTCTAAAAGTACATCAAAAGTACAAAAAATAGATCTCTGACTGACTCAACTATGTTCTTCTCTGCCTCAGAAACCCAATACAGTAGACGACATTGAAAAATGTTGAGTGTAGCTCCTAGAATAAGCCTTCAAAGTTTTCTTATCTCGTTGGTTTTTCTTGCACAAAGTGAACTGTTCTGCATAACTTGGCATAATTCGACCTGTTGCAATACTAGTAAAATATTTTAGTTTAAAAAGTAGTGGTTTTTAGATCAAGTCCCAACAAATCCACTCTTTGTGGCATTAAATTGGAGTGTATCCCTTGAAAAATGGTTGATATCCAAACTTTCGATCCATTTTTCAACCAAATAACAAGAGCGCATATATGATGTAAAGATTGAAAAATGGTTAAATAACCATATTGAATAATTTCACCCACTTTACATATATTCATGGAAAATAATGTGGCATAAAGTTATGGCATAGGATATGAAATATGGTTTTAAATAAAACCATTTCCTAAGTTTTGGATCCACTTCAAAGATATAGCACATGATTTTAAAATGGGCTTGAAAACCATATAAATCTTACCCAATCCATTTTCAATGGATTCGATCCACCTTTAATGGAGTATATCCCAAAATATCTTTAATAATCCCCATTTCCACTTTAGTGGTCTTATCCACTTTAATGGCTACAAAATATACATTTTTAAAAATAATCATATAATATATAATTCCTCCTTAAAATTTAATAACTTGTCATATCTTTTGGCTGAAGTTGTTAGTGCATGAAGAGGTCTTGAGTTCAAATCCTAAGCTGGAAATATAGATCAACTTTTGAATTGTTCAAATCTTATCAATCCTGACATGCCACGTGCCATGGGATTGACCCATGTGGAAACTAGGGAGTTGTCAAGTGTCCACACAGAACTCTACCACTTGTCATTTATGCAACCTTCCATGTGTCAATTATGCACTTTTCCACATCACCTTGTTCATGCCACATGTCATCTCCATAATGTTCCATGTGTCCTTTTGACCAGTTGACCTTTTACTTATTTGACCCAAACTTCATATTGCAATAAATTTTTCATATGGACTCCATTTTTCAATCCGTTTGCGCCACCAAAAAGATTACGATGAGAAATTCGTGATCATGTTGTTTTGTTGAACATTTGATAACTTTGATTCTTAGGCCTTCCTGGATCCATTTTGGATCATTGACTAATCCAGGTCAATGGATTAGGGGTTTGGATGTCACAGGATCCTATATGTATATTTTATTGTAAATAATGAATAGAATATTAGAGGTGAGTCTCTAAACAAGTTGTTAGTTTTCCCAATTTGGGTTTCTAGATTAAAAATCTATGTGTAATATGTGTGTGTGAGCCATTGTATATTTTTTGTTTTTATTAAGAGTATGTTTGCAATAATTTATTGTATAAGGTTAAAATATGGGATAATCCTTGTTACAATGGGAGATCTATGGTATTGATTCTTCAGGTCAAAAGAAATGGTGAGCAGTTTGAAAATAGAGATCGAGAAATTTAATAGGAAATTTTTTGAGCTTTGGAATCTCAAGATGGAAGATGTGTTGGTAGACAAATATCAATGAATCATGGTGGATCCAAGTATTGCACCTATATGAACGTCAATAGAAGAATGGAAAAGGTTGGATCAGAAGGATAAGAGCACAATCTAGTTGTGTCTCTCAGATTCAGTATTAATGAATATATCAGGGGAAGCTATAGCGAAGGCATTATGGGATAAGTTGGGGACCTTTTATCAGTTTAAGTCCCTGGTAACCAAATTGTTCATGAGGAATAAGTTGTATAACTTGAGGATGAAAGATGGAGACTCGATGACGGAGCATCTAAATGCCTTCAATACAATAGTAAGTCAATTATTATATGTTGATATTAATATTTCTAATGAAGACAAATGTATCAGTTTATTTTTCTCTTTACCAGACTTGTGGGATAATATGGTTTCGTCCATAGGTAGTAATACAACTACTTTAATTTTCGATGATGTGGTCACAACGTTATTTTTGGAGGAGATGAGGTAGAATAATATGGAAGGTCAGAGAACATAATCATTATTTGCAAGAGGACTCTCCCAAGAAATAAATAGATATAAGTCCTCAAGTGGGAGATCTAAATCTCCCGAAAAGTTTGTAAAGGTGTGTTGGAGATGTGGAAAAGAAGGGCACTACAATAAGCAATGTATATCCAAAAGTGTTGAGAGAGGGAAGGGATCTGAAGATGATCCTTCTATAGAAGAAAAAAACTTCAAGGAATAAGGAGGGCATGTTTACTTTCCTTATTCAAGCACACATGCAAATCATGAGGCATGGCTAGTTTAATAAGGTGCATCCTTTCATATGAATCCTCATAAGGAGTGTTTCTGTGAATATGAAAGGTATGATAGAGGTGATGTTTTCCTAGGTGATTACTCAACAACCAAAATCATAGGATGAGGAAAAGTCAAGTTTAATCTCATGGATGGAAGGATTAGAACAGTCATTGGTGTTCTTCACATCCCAAGATTGGCTAGAAATTTGATTTCTGTAATCAAAATGGAGGATGCAAGGGTAAAAAAAATGTTTGAAAAAGAAACATGCAGGATGGTTTCAGGAGTAATGGTGTTGTTGAAGGGAGTTCGAATTGGAAATCTGTATAATCTGCAAGGAAGAACTATTAGTGATGGGTGTAATAGTTCCATTGTTTATGAGATTGGAGTTGAAGAAGAAAAAACTCATGGAGTCTCTAGAGAAAAGGCTATGTTGTTTCATCAAAGACTAGGGCATATCAGAGAGAAGGGATTTCTACTACTACACAGTAAAGGTATGGTTGAAGGTACGCATAATTTCTCTCTAGATTTTGATTTCTGTGAACATTTTGTATATATGAAGTAGAAATGGATAAGATTCCCTTATGCATCAAGGGCAGAGGGAATTTAATGGTTGGTTCATAGTGATGTGTTTCGACCTATATCGATTCCATCACTGGGAAAATTTGTGTACTATGTCTCATTTATAAATGAATTCTTGAGGAATATATGAATATATTTCCTAAGAAAGAAATGTGAATTCTTTGACATATTTAAAGAGTTTAAGGATCTTGTGAAAAATCAAACAAAGAAAATAATTAAGGTGTTGAGGATGGATAGTGGTGGAGAGTTCTGCGGAAATGAATTCAAATAATTTAGTAAGAAGTGAAGTATAGAAAGGAATAATAACACTCCATATACACCTCATTAGAATGGAAAAAGGATGAAAAGGACATTGATGGAAAAATGTGCATGCTCAATAGTGTCGGGTTAGGATAGGAGTTATGGGTAGAGGCAGTGGGTATTGCATGTTACTTGGTCAATTAATCATGCTCATCATCACTGGATGACAAGAATCCACATGAGATATGGACTAGTAAGAAACCCTCTCTCACACATCTCATGGTATTTAGTTTTGATGCCTATGTACACATTCGAAAGGAAAACATGAATAAGCTAGATAAAAAGGATGAAAAGTTTATTCTTATTGCGTATACAGATAGTATGAAAGGTTATTAGTTTTGGAAACCATAAAATAATATGGTAGTGTATATCCAAGATGTGGTAATTAGAGAAATGAAAGATGTTGTCAAACAGGAAGTGCTACCAAGGAAGGAAAAACTAGAGAAAATAGAGTTTGATTTGAAAGATGATGAGTCAGACTCTACAAAAGAATAGGAATTGGAAGAAGAAGATCCACATAATGCATTATTGAGGAGATCGATTTGGGAAAGAAGACAACTAGAAAGGTATACTCCACCTGATTTATGTTCAATTTTTCCTTTTTTTGTTACTAATGATGATCCTAGAACTGTTAGGGAGGCAGTGGATTTAGAGGATGGAAATTTTTGGAAAAATACCATGGCTGAAGAATTGGCATCCTTGGAGAATAATGAGGCTTGGAATCTAGTGGATTTGATGACTAGAAGAAATCTCATTGGCAGCAAATGGGTCTTTAATAAGAGGTTGAATGAAAAATGAAAAGTAGAGAAATACAAAACTAGGTTAATAGAAAAAGGTTATTCCCATATAGAGGGAATTGACTTTGGTGATATTTTTTCTCTTGTTTCCAAGTTAACTTCAATTAGATTTATTTTATCTGTTGTTTTTTAATTTCATTTTGAAGTACAACAAATGGGTGTGAAAACATAATTCCTACATGGGGATATGGAAGAAGAAACCTACATGAAGAATCCAGAAGGATTTGTTGTGAAGGAAAAAAAAAGGAGTTGGTATGCAAGATGAAAAATTCCATGTATGGGTTAAAGAAATCATCAAGGATGTGGTATCAAAAATTTGATAATTATATGTTGGGACTTCACTTCACAAGGAGAAAAGTGGATCACTGTGTGTATTTCAAATTAATTGGTGATCATCTTATTTATTTGGTCTTGTATGTGGATGATATGTTGTTGATAATAAAAAAAAAAAACTAGATATTATCCAGGATGTGAAAACTCAGTTGTCCTCTAAATTTGACATGAAGGATATTGGTGCTGCAAATTTCATTTTGAGTATGGAAATTAAAAGAGAGAAGGTGAATAGGAAATTATGGTTAATTCAAAGGAAATATGTCAATACAATATTGTAGAGGTTTAACATGTAGGAATGTAAACTAGACAAGGTCCATATTCATGTAGGTGTAAATTTGTTTGTCGATCAGTGTCCCGAGACATGGGAACAGGAAGAGGACATGTCCCATGTTCCATAAGCCAGTGCAATTGGTAGTTTTATGTATGCAATGGTTTGTACTAGACCAGACATTGCACATGCAGTGAGAGTTTAGAGTAGATATATGTCAAAACCAAGGAAGGAACATTGGACAACAATTGTGGATTGGACTAACAAGAAATACTAGAATTAGACATATTGTTGGATATTCATGGCTTTGTGGATACATAGTCGGCTGGAGATCTAGATCACATAAGATCTATAAGTGGGTATGTGTTTAACCTGTTTGGAGGAGTAATCATTTGGATGAACAAATGGCAGTCTATAATGGAACTCTCAACTACATAAGTTGAATATATGGCATCCAATCATGTAATAAAGGAAGTAGTATGGTTACAGATATTGTGTCTAGGTATTGGGTTGGTATCCCAAGTTGTAAGGATAGATTATGACATTCAAAGTGCAATATTCTTGACAAAGAATCTAGCTTATCATTCAAAGACAAAGCATATTCATGTTTGATATCAGTTTGTGAGAGACATGGTTGAAGAAAAGAAGGTGTTGTTTATTAAGGTGGAAACTTTGGATAATTTTATAGATTCAATAAAAAAATCTGTGAGCATTGAGAAGTTATCTTGGTGTAAAGGATCTGCGGGCATTGTTTCCCTATAGTGTTGACTATGTAATCATGTAACCCCTTGTGTGAAAATAAAACAACAAGTGGGAGAATGATGGGTCTATAGAGTATTTTTTGTGAAATTGATCCCATGTAATATACACCGATATGGGAGAAAAGAGGGTATGGGGGTGCTTAGCACCCCCCAACAAAGGGTGGTCTACTTTTTGCAGTTTTTTGGCACATGGTTTTTTCCTATGGTTTTCTAATTCCAGTTAAGGAATTAGGGTTTTTGACTAATATAGGTCAATGTATTAGGGTTTTGGATGTCATGGGATTCTATATGTATATTATATTGTAAAAAATGAAGAAGATGATGGATAGAAGATTAGAGGTGTGTCTCTAAACATGTTGTTGGTTTTTCCCGATTTGGGTTTCCAAGGTAAATATCTTTGTGTAAGGTGTGTGTGTGTGTGTGTGTGTGTCATTGTATATGTTTTGTTTTTATTAAGAATTTGTTTTCAATACAAGGTTAAAATATACACCCCGAGAAGTCAAAATGGATGTGAATGGAAAATATTAGCCCAGTTAGATTTTATCTAGGTCTTGTATCTTCTTGTGGGGAGGTAGGACAATTTGTGATCAACATGACCTAAAGTGATGCAAATGATCAATATTTACCCCGTCTATTTACAACAATGGCTCACAATGACTTTTTGGGCTTAGCCTCATTAGGGCCTAAAAAAGATAAGGGAACCATGAACGATAGATATGAATCCCACTAGAAGAGGTAAATGGTCCACAATGCTTCATGGGGAGGAAGGAATATTAGGGCCCAAAAAGTATAAAGGGATACAAACAATCAATCTTGTTTTTGCAAAATTAGATCCATGGTTCACAATCAATTATAGAGAGAAAGAAGAATGGTTGTCCCAATAAAATGAATCATCATGAATAATTGAGATTCACCTCGATAGTTTAGATTGATGACTCATAATAATTCAAGGGGAGGAAGGATGATCAAGTGTTAGAGGAAACTAAGGAGTCGTGAATGACTTAGATTTACTCCAAATCACAAGTTTGATGGTCAGAAAACCTTTGCAAGGAACCCCTCACTGGTGTTAAAAAAGGTGGGGCATCGTAAAAAGGATAAGATACACCCATAGAGAATCTAGGATCTCCAAATATGAAAGGATTCCATTAGGGACATAAGGACTAGATCTCTCCCACCAATTGGAACATGCCATGTGTCCTGCCATGAAATAAAAAAATGTTGGTGTAAGTAATAGATCACCATTTATGGAGTAGCATGTAGAGTGAAATCATGCACAAGCCCATGTCTCACTAATTTAATAGAAGAGAATGTCCTCTTCCCCCTTATTTTGCATGAAAATTTCAAACAGTTTAGTGAATACATGAGGTTCAAATCGTCTCATGTCACTACCATTTGAATTTTAATCCCATTATCTTTTAAATTTCCCTCCCTATAGTCGAAATCAAGTGTTAGTTGTTGTTAAAAACTAAGAGATAAATATCAAAGACAACACAAAATGTATGCACATAGAGAAAATATTTATCCTAGAAACCCTTAACCGGGTGAACCAACTCCTCCATAGATATTTATAACTAGACAAGATAGGTCAACACTGATCACTTGATTCATTTTTAGGATTATTACAATGGATTATATCAAGCCATTAAATAGGCTTCATCGATTACAACCCTAATTCCTTTACTAGAATTATATTACAATGCAAAGACATGCATATCCTGGAGATAGCCATGCAAAGACATGCATGGAGGGGAGATATCCATGTGATCGAAGAGATGCATGGTGTGGATATATCCATGAAACGACATCCATGGAGTGGTGATAGCCATATGAAGATATGCATGTAGTGGATATAGCCATGCAAAGATATGCATGGCATGGAGATAGCCATGTAAATACATACAAAAATGCACATCAAATACCATGGGAAAATACCATGGATTACCCAATACCATGGGCCCGTAAACCACTAATGATAATCCCAAAAATGACCTAATCAATGAATCTATGAATGAGTCAAGATTAACCCAAAATTCCTCCCTTTAAACTTGACTTGGGATAAACACATACCCCCCTCAAAATTTATAAACCAGGTATCAAGAATACAACATTCCCCATATCACCTAGGTCTACACACTACTACATATTGTAAAAATTCTAACGTTTTATTTGCGGCGTTATGGACAAAAT
>CBVK0102612586.1:0-11597 GCA_900067695.1 Picea abies
GGAATAATGATGGAAAGTGGTAAGTATGGTCGAGAATGATATGATGGCTCGTTAAGGGAGTTCCTAGTAGAAAACCCATTCCCAAATAAGACCACTTACTAGGGAACAATGTCAACCACCAAGGTGAAGCATGGAAAAAGGCATAATGTCCAAGCATATATCATGAAGTCTAGAGAAATCTAAGATACAACATAATCAAATGGCTTGAATATTGAAATGAAGCTCACCATAATACTGACTTGTACCTCATGGAGCAAGGCCCACTGCCTTTTGGAAGCAAAATGGTGTGGTGGATACCCTTTGCAAACCTATGACCATCTATGGTGGTGAGTGGGTTTTCCATCTGTGCAAAATGATGCTCACCATAATAATGACTTGTACCTCATGGAGCAAGGCCCACTACCTTCCAGAAGTTAGCTGGTGTGGTGGATTCCATCTGCAAACATGTGACCATCTGTGGTGGTGAGTTGTTTTTCCATCTGTGCAAAAGGGTTTTGTTGGTTATGTAGTCTCTCGACACTCCATATATGCAACCTAAGGGCGTCGAGACATGATCTGCTTAGTTATCCACAAAATGGGGATAGCATGCTCAATAATATTTCAAAGGGATATGTGTGGTGTTTGACCCATGTATCCAATGATGATACCAAAGGAACAAATTAATGAATCCCCTAAAGGGCTTAAGTCGGTAGAAAAGAAAAAAAAATTCCCCTCCTCCTCAAACATGGTGATAAAGGGAGATGGGAACATTATGATATGGTATTAGAGCTCATGTTATAAATTGTTGCTTTATTGGAAAGAAAATTGATTGACAAATATGAAATTAGAGTGAGAAGAATGGGATTTATAGTTTCAAGAAAATTGTTTGAAAAAAATCCTCCTTGAGGATCAATACTAATCCTTTGAACATATTATAGAGGTAATGATGAGCTCATAAAGTTCATAAAGTCCCATGAGAAATGAGTAAACCTATTACATAATGGAATAATTTTACAAGGATTATCTTAGAATGAGTAGGACATGAAAAAGTTGTAGGTTATGAAAAAATGAACTCACGAGGCTCGTGTTTCTAATCCAAAAGTGGGTGGAAATAAAACTAAAATAGAGAGTTGTACACTCAAGTGAAAAGGTACCAAAGTGCATGAACTTATGTGAGTTATGAATCCTAGTTCTGAACTCAAAATTGGAAAGATTAGAGTCACTGGAAGTTTGTTTTGGAGGAGAATAGAATGGGTTGGATTCATATCTTTCCAAATGTATCTCTAGATACTTGGAAGAAACTATCAAGTAGAAGGCTCATGTTTTCAAATGTGCTTCATGTTGAATATAAGGTAATTATGTCATAGAGTCTCTAGACTTCAGATGGAAAAGGAATATTATATTTTCATAAACACCAAGTGTTGGACTTGGACTAAGAGATAAGTGAGAGAACCAAGAAAAGAAAGAAGGCATGTACCTAAAATGCATGAAATGAGTGAAAATTCTTATTGGATAAGATATGTGTATGCATATAAAAGTTGTAGGATATGGACTGGAAACTTATACATAAAGATTGTGAAGAACTAATAAACTTCACTTTTCCTCAGAGGGAAAGGATGATAAACGACCAAGTTATGCCTGGTTCTAGACAGACTTGTGAAGGAAGAGAAAGATATTAAAAAATAGAGGAGGTTTAAGAGAATTTTGAGACCATGTGATGTAATAATGAACTTCAATTCAACAGGGATTTTTCATGAAATGAATGAGGTACTCAATTTTGTGGAACTTTCTAGTAGGATAGAGGGTAATTTGGCTTATAACCATTTAAGGAATGAGGAAAAGTTCCAAAGTTGGACAAGGCTTGAAGGCAGCAAAGATAGCTTGAGAGATACAAATCTATGAGAAAGTGATAGTAAAGAAAGTTGGGCTTTGCCAAGAATACATTTATTACAATGAGGAAAGGACAAGTTGGCCTTTGATTGAACTACTCAAAACAATGTTGCAATTCTGAGACATGGATAGAATGTAGAGATATCCCAAGGAATCAAAAGAGCTACAAGATGCCAAGAATTGGTTGTAGCAGTAAATAATGCATGTAGCCATCAAGGTAAATATAGAAATGAAGGAGCTTATCTCACCCTAAACTCTCTTATGTTTGTAGAGTATAGTTGTATTCTTTTGAATTAGCAAGTATAGTTTTATGTCAATGAGCTAAGTATTGCTACTCGGGTGAGATTATCACAGCTATGTTATGGAGTTACATGTTATGTCAATGAATTGGAAGGAAGAATTCCTTAAACTCATATATTGTTATGTTGTTTCTATTCCTCTAGATTGAGAAAGTTGTTATGTATTAATGAGTAAAGCATAAGAATATTGTTGAAACGTAAGAGAGTAAAAATAGTTGGAATGTATATGAACTAGTGAACATATTGAGGGATAATATGTGATGGAATGTGCATGTAGATTTGCTTCAGAAAATGGGTTATTTGATATTAGCTTAATATGATATGTTGTTAATTTGTAGTATAACCAGGAAAATGGGTTATTTGATATTAGCTTAATATGATATGTTGTTAATATAATTTGTAGTATAACCAGGAATAGTTGAAGATGTTAATGATGTTTTATACCTGTGACAATCAACCCCATGAGTAAATAATAAGGATTAGAATTTTTGTCATGGAGGTTGGTGAAGGGATCATGTGAGTTCCCATGAGGCACCACCTAATTAGGGGACATTAGAGATGTTGATGGAAACCATACAAGTATAAATTGGTCACACCAATATTAAATGAGTGTTGAATAGAATCTAGGTAAGAATTCCTTCAATCATGCTTTGATTTTTTTGTGTTGTTTATATGAATATATGTGATTGATGCTCAGGTCGGGGTATGGTAAAGGTAGGAAACCTTGGACAAGTAAATATTGGTTAAATAATTCAATGCATTCATATGATAGTATGTCATGATTGAGCTAGTTAAGAGGTAATAACTAAAGTCAAAGAGTATTTACGCTCATGTTACAAATTTGGATACCACATGAAATAAATGCCATGTGTGAGGTCATGTTGTTGTTGGACAGAAAAACCCCATAGTGATACATAATTATACCATGAACTCCCTACTTGTGTTGGTGTTTGGGACTAAAACATTCATTCCAACACTTAGAACACTAAAGAGGAAGAAGGATTTCCTAGGGGACTATTGAGCAGAGAAAGGAAATGCTTTCTAGTATTCTTGAGGGATTGCTTAGCAAAGAAAGGGAATATTTTTAGTGTTGTGTTTGGGTTGAAGAGGAAGGTTTCCATATGACTGAACTAGTGTTGGGGAGGTGGTTGGATGATGTGTCAAGGCACTAGCTAAACTCTACAACTTGTCATGGTGGATTACATGAGTTGGTATTAAGGTATTATTGAATGAACACAAGGATGCATTAAGTGAATGTGTATGAGTATGTAAATGAAAAAGTTGTGATCATGCATCCATGAATCTTGGCACATAAGTTTGATTTCAATGTGTAGATGCATGCTTGTGCTGATAATGCATTCATATAATCAATTTTCATGGAAGGATTTCTTGAAGGACTATTGATCAGTAAAAGGAGCAGTCTTCCAATCCTCTCGAGGGACTATTGAGCAATGACAAGAGTGGTAAGAATCAGTAAATACATATATAATTTTAATTACACCTAATTATAATGTAGTGGGAGGGGGAGGGAGGCACGACACAAAACCAAAAAAAAAAAAAAACTAACTAACTAGTAATGAATTCTAAAATATGAATACTTCGTAAACTTGTGATTGTGCATAAATAAATCTTACACAAATATTAGATTGCATTATGTAAATGTGTGTTTGTGCTAGGAATGTGTATATAGTGAATGATATTTTGTTCCATTTAATACGATGACAATTGAGAGTGATTGAATTATTTGTAAGTCATAAGTCTAAAATCATTCATGTGTTATTGTGAATGTTACAATGAAATATTACATGCATGAATGCACATAGAGGATAGAATTGTGGGTAGAATTTCTTAGATATGGAAATGAATATAAACCTGTAATGAAGAATGGAGACCGTTGCATGCAAGGACCAAACATTATAAGAGAAATCTCATAGTTGTGAAATATGGTTTTTGTATGAAGTAGATTTAAAAAAATTGTTGAATTTTTTATGATGGCATCTCATGGTAATTATGTCTATGATATAGGTGAGATGAGGGATATGTCTAGTAAGGGAAAATGATGGTTGTTGTAAGATGGAAATCATAGGGAGGATGCAACTACAATGACATTTTAACTCTGGATATGCCTTTATCAGCTTAAGCTATGGTATATTCAAGGTTTCTAGTGGAATGCCCTATAGGTAAGATTCTAGAAGTTTGTTCTCTTCCTGCACATTAAATCCTTGGTAATGTGGATCTCTCGATGGATTATTAGCAAAGAAGGGTATGCCTAAGCCTATAATAGTGAGTGAGGAAAGGAAGAGGTGACTTGAATGAATCTGTTGTGATAGATTCATGTTATGTGCTTGTTGTGACCAAGAAGGCAATATATATTTTCAGTGTCTCTAAGAGGATAGTGAACTAAATTGTATCCATGGTAGCCTTGTGGAACAAATACATATTCATACAAATAAATTCCTATGGATGGGATGAGTGTTGCTTAAAATAGTTGTGATGTGCATGTTTTTCCTTTGATGAATAGGCATATCTTGGAATGTTGATATCGTGGAGCTGTTCTAAGGCAAAGAAAGGAATGGTTCAACATTCCTTTCCAAGATAGCCAATAGCAATGAAAATTTACAATGAAGAGGATAGCATTGCAAGTGCAGCTAAAGAATGAAGACATTAAGTATTTTCAAAAAGGAAAGAGCATCAAGAGCATTGTTCCTCCAAGGGTGTCGGTATTATAATGTCCCCAGTTCCAACCCCTGGAATTTGTTGAACCAAATTATGTGCCAAGTGTAAAATAGTGTAAAATATGTAAATATCTTGTATGAATTACTAGTGTGGAGCTCAAGGCTAAAGCCTGACTATTGAATGTCTAGGCATGTAGTTTCAATTAATATGCTTTCGATATACCATGAGGTAGAATTTCCATGGTATTCTCAAGATATGTAAATAGCATTTTGCATGTTAATATAAAAGGTCCAAGGATAGCTATGGAAGAGCACAAGAGGGGCTAGGCGTCCAATAGAGGGGAAGAGGAAAATGGATCCAAGGGGATGTTGAATAATCCTAAGTTTCCTAAGTCTCCTAAACTTCACTTTTTCACCATGTTCCTTTTGAAGACTCCAACCACTAATCATTGTGTGCAAGTGCTTTTTGGTGGGGAAGTCCACCTTCCTTAGTTATGATAGTAGAAGGGTTGAATACAAGTCTGTAGGAGTGTAAGAGACTCCTCCCCATAGGAATTTGAACCATATGTTTTCCCATGCGCTACCAAGATGCAAATTGAATTAACCATTCCATCTAGAGAGGGATTCTCATTATTCACTTTATGCATTCCCATGCTACAAAGGGAGAATTTGGATTGGAACTTGTAAGTTACCAAGGAGAGATAAGGAAGAGAAGGTTGCAATCCTGAGAAGAGTAACGAAGAAAGAGAAGGTTGTGAATGTAAAAAGAGAGATGGAAGGTTGTGTAAGGGCATAGAGGCTAGCTTGATAGAAATCCATGCCCATTTTCCTTGTATAATATTGTTCGTTGTGTTCTCAATAGCCAAGGTATGACTCTATTGAGTTGATCCTGAAGGAACATAGAAGATTGGTCTCCTTCTGCACACATTAAAGAGCACTATAGGGAAAAACATTCCTAAGGGACTATTAAGAAAAGAAGGAAAAGGTATTCATTGTGTTGTGTGGGGTAGTTGACGAAGTGTCAGGGTTGGACTGGAGTGTTGAGTGGAGATTTATGGGGTAAATAGTTCAGCTAAGCCTGAGAGAAATTGTGTTAGATAGGTGACATAATATTCATATACAAATTTCATTTTCCCTGGTGGCCTCTAGCATAACTTGGGGATAGTATCCATAGTGGATGACCTATGATTGGCTAGAAAATTGATCGCCACCAATGAATTTCCTTGGACTAGCTTGTTCAGAAGATAAGTATTCCATGTCTACATTGAATTCCCATGTATAAATCTAAAGTTAAGTTGTGCTGTCTTATATGTGAATTATTACAATGGAATTCATGGAGAATGTATGATGTTTGCATACATAGTTGCTACAAGGCTTAACTTCTTGCTTGATGAATTCAAAAATTCCCTAGAGTTTATTTGGCTCGAACTACCTTTTGCATTTGATTTTTATGTATGCATGATGATTGCATCGATAGGTTGCATGTCTTTATAATTCAAACTACCCTAGTGTATTTGCATTCAAATTTATGTTATGCCATTTCGCATTGTGTGATGCATTTGAAGTTGGATGGCATGGGCCAAATCCAATTTGAATAGTTTGTGTATATTGGCACGGTCATGGGCAAAACACCAATATGAAGCAAAGCCTTCAAATGAACCTTCGAACTTTCTAAGTATAAATTTTATTCAAGCCTGCAAGGATTGTGTTGAGTCTAGGTCTTGTTTTTGCATTCAAAGTAGTAATTTTGAAGCAATCGATCGGCCCCTCTTGAAAGAATGAAGTATGTCTTTGAATGGGCCAAAGCCTTGTTTCTTGCATTCGAAGTATTGACTTCAAATGGTGGAGGTTACCGTGTTTGTTTATTTACTTCAAAGGAATCCTTCAAGTTAGGTTGATTGACCTTTATTTGATTCAAAGTATTCTTCAAATGGGCTGAAAGCACCTTTTTGTTGCAGGAATAAAAGTGTTAGTTTTGAATTTGGCCTTTAGCCTTTGATATATGTTTTTACTTTATTGGTTTTTCAAATTTTTATAGAACTTTGAAAAAAAACCTTATGTCCTATCTTAAAAATCTTTTGAAAGTCATTAATGACATATCGTGCAAATATTTTGAAAATTGTCTAACATCTTACGAAATGACTCAATAGTCTGGTGGGTGAATCTTTTAAAGGTGGCTAATGGCCATCTTTCAAAAGGGATCAATAATCTATTAGGCATATTCAAAACAAGATCTTTCAAAATGGCCCAATGATCTACCAAAAGGAATTCAAAAGAAGATCTTTCAAAATGGCCTAATGTTATGAGGCAGATTTGAAAGACAATTCTTCAAAGTGACCCAACACGTTATTTCTTTTAGTAAATCACATCTTCTAAAGAGGCCCAATTGGATATTTCAAAGAAACCTCGTGCCCTAGTCTTTTACTTTGAAGATAGTGGTATCTTCAAAGGAGGCTCAATGTTCTATCGAGTGCATCTTTTGAAAGTGTCTGATGACTTATTTTGAAGAAGCGTGATGGCTTATCGAGTGGGAAAACATTAACAGAAAGCTCCAGGAACTACAGGCTGAGTTAAGAGACAAGGATCAAAGGATAATAGATCTAGAAGAGACTGTCATGAATACCAGTCGAGAGCTCACAAAGCATTCCCTGAGGAAAGTTCATCAAAGAATTCGACACACGTAAAGGACAGGCCAACACAACAACAGTCACCCTGAGGAAAGCAATCGCACTATATCTATATTTGACTTGGCTAGCACAGGTTCGAGAACGTCACCGCATAGTAATATGTATGGACGTAAGGAGTAAAGGAAAACGATTTCATGGAGAAAACTACAAGGGGCTACAGAAAGATGCAAAGCTGTATATTCCAGTCCTCAGAGATCATAGAAAGTTACACCAAGTCAAGCCGTGACTAGTACCCTGCAAATAGTTTTGAGGCCAATCTACACATGTTGGGTGTGCAAGAAAGTTCAACACTGGATGGAAAGTTCAACACTGGATGGATGTAGGAGGATCAAATAAGGTTAAAAAAATTCCATGGTCGTCAATATTTTTGGTGAAAACTGGGTGATGGAGTTGTCAAAACCGTCAAATTTCATTTTGAAATTTTAGTTTTGGATGGATCAATCTATGTATTTAGGATTCGGCTAAAAAGCTAGCTATAAGATTTTTTTGTTTGTGGGATAAGGGACTCCCTTGTAGTTACTTGATCACTTATTTTACAGAGATGTACATACTCTACTACTTTTGGATTATGATTTGAACATGTGAATTCCAAGGAAACACATTTTCAATCATTAAACTCACTCAAGCTATACAAAGTGCAAAATGCCCTAGCAATGATTGAAAGATACAACATTTTAATAATAAAAAAATATGATATTGTATTAACTCAATAGTTCAAAATTGTCCAACAAAGCTAGTCAAAGTTAAATGTAAGGAACCTACCCAAGTTTTTTAATTAAATTTCATTAGTCATAAGACCATAAAATGTAATAAAATAGAGAATCAAGAGGCTTCCCAGCATTCCATGGTTGTGTAAGTGTCCATGGTTGTGTATGTGTTGGGTGTGAATATATCCAAGTTTTTTAATTAAATTCCATTAGTCATAAGGCCATAAAATTTAATAAAATAGAGAATCAAGAAGCTTCCCAACATTCCATGGTTGTGAACTGTTTTAGGTGTGAATATACCCAAGTTTTGTAATTAAATTTCATTAATCATAAAACCATAAAATGTAATAAAATAGACTATAATTAAATTTTATTATTTCAAACAAGTCAACAAAAGGGATGCTTGATCAAAGTTGGGCTATGGCAATAAGTATAGTCTCAAATGGAATAGGTTAACTGCGTTTTGATTGTGATCTCTGATTATTCGATTGTGATCTATGATTACTCGTCCTAGAAGAGACATTCAACACTAGTTTTTGAAAAATGAACTAAGCTATGTTTTTAACAATGGGTTTGCTCCTAGTCAACAGGATTGTTTCACACTATAATAAGGTGTGTTATGTGATGTGAATGTTAGTATGATTCACTAATGTTAATGGTATGATAGTTTTGTATGTTTTTCTATTTATAAGTGGTTGTTAGTTATTGATAAGTATATTTTGATCGCTCATTATGCTTTTCATTATAAACTCTATTAATTTGTTTAAGTAATCTAACGTGTTTAATTGGAAAGGTATTGGTATTGAGTTTTGTACATTGATTTAATTAAATACCCAACCCAATAATGACTTAAGAATTAAGGTAGGGTGTTGTCAATTTATTTTTATAAATAGGGGTTTCCCCCTCTCTTATGTATCTCATATCATTTTATCAATACAAACAACTAGAACTTGGTTTGTTGGAGATGTGTTTCTCCATTCTTCCATATTAGCAAGTGCAATCTGTGTGCAAGTGCCTCAATATGTCTTACTTATTTTCTATCATCACTGTTGTATTTCTATTTTTTTTAGTAGAGGTTCAATTCTAGTTATAGGACCCTTACCAATTAGTATCAAAGTAGTTTGATGTTTCACTCTTGTTGTATGTTTCATTTTTTTCATGCAAGAAAAAAAGAAAAAGGAAATGTCAAGGGGAAAATCCCAGTATGTGACTCATGCAATTTGTAAGAAAGTCTCCTGACTTTTGCAAAATAAATTAGCGGGACGATAGGCAAAATACCCATGGAGCATGGACAAAAATTTTCATTTCATCATCATGACGTATATGAAGATGAAGAGGAGAAGCTAGAAAATTTTGCATGAAAAGTAATATCCCTCCAAGATCATTATAGTACAGAACCTCCAAAGACCAAAATTTTATTCTCTAGATGAAGATCCCACAATATGATTATGGTGGAGCAGTGGAAGTTCATGCATGGCTAAGTAAGTTCAAGTTCACATGCAAGGTGCAACCCACGTATGACCAATAGCATGAGTTGAATGTGTCTCTACAAAATCTAAATGAGGCAACTCATACGAGGGGAGAGATGGATTGCTAAAAACCCAAGATGGGATTTTAGCAATTTTGCAAATGCATTAACTCAAAGAGCATATCACAATTGGGATGAGCCTTAATAAATTAAACTCATGCCTTTTTTCAAGAGCAATGTGAATATTGAATAATTACCTATAATTTCTGAGTCATCTATTCCAAAGCCAAACTTCCACCAAATCAAGTGTAGGAATTTGTATTTCTAACTATGGTAGGAGCTCCAAATTGAGGTAAAATTGTTTGAACTTCATGAAAAGGCCATTATTATAGCTAGAAGAGTTGCAATTCATATTGAGGCTATTAAGAGAAACATACTTGGTCTTGGAAAAAGGGGTTATACATATGATCAAAGGGTCAAGGAAGAGGTCAATTTTGTGTCTCTGTGGATTAAAACCTCTATACATTAGCCCAACCAAAACCCTAATCATCCAACGCCAAAACCCTATCATACATGCTCTAAACCCTATTGTAAAGGTCGTGTATGTAAAACCCAAAAACGTTTTTTCATTGAAGACTTACATCTACACCAATATAACTCAAAATATGAACTTGTTGAATATAATATTCCTATAGAATCTATCAATGAGTTTAATATGCAAGACTAATCCCCAACGCCATTACAACTAGGTGAACCCTTATATTCCCTTGCTCCAATAAATGGGTTGGGTCAACTCGATGCCTTCAACTTTTATGACCATGTTTAAAACATAGGGTCCTTGTTATAGTTGATCCTAGTAGTACAATAAACATTCTTGATGAGAAAGAAGTTAACCATTTGGGCCTCCATATAGATGATTTTGAATTCTTTCCCGACAACATACCAGGCCATAAACCTGTGGTGCACAAGGTGGAACTTTCTATGGAAGACTATAATGTCACGGATGAATTTTGTGTCACATACGTTGGGATGTATATTTTAGTTTAGGTGTTTGATGGCTTATCACTATAGATATATATTCCAATAACCATTGGGATAAATTCATCTCTTTCCACCAAGTTGGTCATGTGACTTTCAAGGACTTAAAACTAAGAGAATGCATATTGTCTACGCCAAGCACAAGTTGAAACTATTGAAGAATGGTAACATTTGTTTACTTTAGAAGTATAAGGTGATATTCCAAGATATGCCTACAAGACATCCTCATAACAAGATCATGGAACATGTTATTTGTAAGGCCTATATATTTCAGGGCCTCAAAAAACAAATAGCTTCTAATCTCCTACTTAAATGACTGCAATTTAGTTTAGAATTTTTCTTTATGCAAGGAATAAACTGGTAAATAGACAGCATAATAACAACAACATAATAATAACAGACCAACTAATAAAATACACACCTCGACATGTTTGTTCTTGTTCTTGCCCAACTGCCCAAACTGAATATTTACCTCCCATCCAACTAGGAACAGCCTCTTTGTCTCCCTAGCTCCAGGAATCCTTGCGGTTTTCTGGCCCCCGAGCCCAAATTTCCTAGCAACAGTAGTGCCCCTGTAAAAGCTCTCCAAAACAATATTTGTCCTCCAATTTCCTCCTTCTTCCCCTTTCTTACAGAATTTCTTCCTTGCCTTCTTCTTCCCATGACTCTGTCACTAAAACCAAGACCCCTCTCCAAGTCCTCTCCCCTCTTCTTTATCCTCTTGAATCCCTCCTCCTCATTCAATTCCCCAATTGCCTTATCCCCTCATTAATTCCCCAACAGCTTTATCCCCTCATTAATTAATTCACCTACCTTTTTAATAATAAAATAATAAAAAGACTCATTGAATTTAT
>CBVK0102612626.1:0-11309 GCA_900067695.1 Picea abies
CTCTTCCGATCTCACTCCCTCTCAGCTAGGGAGTCATTCTCCACCAGGCCAAGTCTCTCACAGAAGTACTCGAACTTTGTCTTGGTAAGCGATTTGGTGAAGATATTTGCAATCTACTCATGTGTAGGAAGGTACTCCACGTGTACTGCTTTCCTCTACATCATGTCTCTGATATAATGATATTTTATCACAATGTGTGTCGATCTATCATAGAACACGGGTTTCTCGATGAGCTCCACACAGCTCTGGATATAATCATAGAGTCCATCTCATGATCAAGTAAATCTGTCAGAAGCTTGTGGCGTCACATTGCTTCACACACTCAATGCTATATACTTTGCTTCTGTGGTACTCAAGGCCACAAAGCTTTGTTTCCTGTTGCACCAGGAAACCATGGCAAACTCCAAGGTAAAACAACAACCAGATGTACTCTCCCGGTCCACTGTACCTTCTGCATATCCCTGCAAACTCAAGTCTACATTGGAGGCATATCTCAGGCCATATTCAACTGTGCCTTGTAGATATCTCAATACATGTTTTGCTGTTGTCTAGTGAGTCTGTCTCGGCTAACTCGTGAGTTGACTAAGTACATTCACTGCATAGCATATATCGGGTCTGGTGTTTAATCAGATACATCAGTGATCCAATCAGCTGTGGATCAATCTCGTCTGAATCATCAACATTCATTTTTTTCAAATTCATCACCTTTGGTGTAAGCATGGATTTGTATTCTGTCATACTGAACTTCTTTAATATCTCCACTGTATATTTTCCTTTACTCAGGAAAATCTCATTAGTCCTCTTCTAGTCCTAAGAAGTAGTGCATCATACCAAGGTCCTTTATCTCAAAGTCAGAAACCAATGCATGCTTGCATCCAACAATAAGGCTTCCTGAATAAGTCTCCAAAATCAAGCTCTCGTCACCAACAATGTGATAGTATAGGTTGGATCAACAACACTTTTGCTGAAGCCCAAACTCATCAAGAATCCATCCATCTGAAGTAGTATTCAACTCATAGATGATAGTATGGATGGAAGTGTAGCTGGTTTACTGGATCATGTGTCTCATCATAGACAACTCCCTCTGTTTGTGGGAATCCTCTGGTTACATATCTCGCTTTCTATTTCTCGATACTTCCATTAGCTGCATGCTTGATCTTATAGATCCACTTGGAAGTCACCATAGACTTCCCTTCTGGTCTCGGAACAATATCTCATACTTCATCTTTTAAGATGTACTGGTATTCTTTTGTCTTGGCATTTAACCATACCTGTTCACCTGTCGCTTCTCCATGACAAGGAGCTTAGAATCAATGAAGTGGTTCATGACTGAAGGATAGCTCAAAAATCTCCTTTTGCTTTCTCGGGATACTGTGCCTTGAGGGGTTTGTATGTTCCTCTGCCTCCTGCAGAGTTTTGTCGAGCCTAGGCAGGCCTTTTATGCCCTATTGCAATAACTCTGGGCATATCAACTGGAGCAACTGGATCGCCTGGAATACTGTCTTTCTCCCTCTGAACTGCTGAAGGGGGAGAAGGTATTGTCTCTTCTTTCTTTTCACTTTGTAACTCCCTCTGAGTCAAGTACTCTCTCCGAAGTCTGAAGGATGGATGTCTTCTTTTACTTGCTTGCTAGATCTTTTATGTCTTCTTGACTAGCATAATAATCAATCAATAAGGTTTGGACTCCTGTACCATGGATAATGGTCCAAGTCATGAGGGCTCCCATACTAGAGATAATACCCTTCACTTATTAAGAATGCAATAAACTATAAATTTAATGATCAAACAATTTACTTGGATTTGCAGTCATGCTCAATTTGTATTTGTTTTAGAGGAAATACTTCTCATCTCTCTTATCTTCATTCTTTTGAGGTGGGTCTGGATCAATGTTAGTGGTGGAGGCATATTGTCTTCCTTTCTTCTTGGTTGGACAATTTCTTGCATAGTGTCCATATTTGTCACATTTGAAGCACTTGAATCTCTGAAACATCTCTTCTTTGATTATGACCTGAAGCTGATGGAGTCTTCTCATCTATGAATGTTTGTCTGAAGTTTCATTTGAATCTTCCTCCTTTCTTTGTCTGAAGTGCAAGAGCATGGTTGTCATCAGGGGAGTCTTCCACTCCTCTATTTCTGAGTCCAAGTTCTTCTTGAGTACAGTCTGTTCATAGACGATAAAAATTTCATAGCTTTTCTCTTCCACCGATGCTTTGAAGAAAAGGTTCCCAGTGTTTTGCAAGATTGTTGAGATTAGATAAGACAAGTTCTCTGTTAGACATGATTTCTCCAATGGCAACTAGCTGTTCTTTGATCTCTGATATCTTCATAAAGAAGGTAGCAACTGTGTCACCTTTTGTCATTTTGGTACTTTGAAGTTGGCACTTTAAGGTGAGGGCTTTGAGGGTGTTGTCACTTTCAAACATATCTTTCAGTGCTTCATACATTTCATAAGCTGTCTTTAGGTTAGCAGTACGAGGTAAGAGATGATCTCTTACTGAGTAGATGAGTATTTTCCTTGCCTTGACATCTTCTTCCCTTCTCTTCATTGGTAGCTGTTTCTGGTAAAGTCTTTTGTATCACACTCAAAAGGTCATCTTCTTCAAGGGTGAATTGAAGCCTTGACTTCTAGGAGCTGAAGTTGCTTGATCCATCAAGCCTATCTTCCACTAGGGTTCTGTTCTTCATATTTTCAGGTTTCTTCACAAATTCTCGTCAACTGGACTTAGAGAACCTAATGGCTAGGCTAGGCTAGCACTTTTAGGTTTTGTTGGGCTTATGATTGCCAACAATAAGCCTTAAGAAAGTCACAAGAATACTGATGAGCTGAAAAGGCTCCTTCAATGGGCTGCAAAAACCTTAAAGCCAAAATTCTGCAGAAAATTGCGAAACCCTAGGGCCAAAATTTCAAAATGCTTGGATTTTCACTTTGAGAGTCTCTGGAGGTGCGTTGGAGGAGGCTGTACTCTTCTATGCCAAAAATAGCCCCAACGTCCAAGTATTAAGAGCTAGAACACCACAGAAAGGAGAGCCGTACGAATTTTCTGGAAACCCTAGGAGGGCTGTATGGTTTTGCAGAAATGAGAGGAGATCGATAGATGCTTATGCAATGGGTTCTTCAAGATCTATGCTCTGATACCATGTTGAATTTTCAATAAGCAAGGCTTAAGCATGAAGTTCATTCCATTTTAGCATTTTACTTAAACCATAAACAATTTGTTGCAGCAACCAAGATCACAAGAAGAAACACCATGCACAAGTACACAAGAAGTATCCTAGGAAACCCTTCTCAACAAGGCAGCCAATCCTTTGCTATATTCTTCAAGAGAAAGACCTCCACCACCATAAACACCTTGCACACAAAAGGGTGCTCACAAACCCTAGAAACCTAGCGCCCAAGAGAGGTGCACACTTTTCCCAAGAACAAGTGTTTGCTGAAATTTCCAAACTTACACTTGTGATATTATTCCTCAATGGGGAATTTACCTTTACTTATATTAGACTGAACCTATCAACAATAGTGTCTATTGGCACAACAAGGCCGACCTCAATAACTCACAATATAATTAATAATTACCTTATTAATTATCTTTTACATTAAGGTGAGGCCGACCTGTACCCTTTACATTACAAATGGGTTACAGGTAAGTTTGACTCTTGAACAATATAGCAAGGGATCTCATACATCCACTAGTGCTCAACCACTAGGGGCACATCCATCTGTGCTCAGCCACAGGGATGTCCACATCTCTATCTCACTATGTCTCACAGGAGAAGCACACTCACTAGTGCTCAACCACTAGGATCACGTTCACCTGTGCTCATCCACAGGCACGTCCAACTCAATAGATCTTCTTTCTCACTGCAATACACAAGAGAGTCATCTGGAGTTCATCATCTCAACTCTTTGCGCAG
The DNA here is from genome assembly GCA_900067695.1 of Picea abies. Classification (NCBI taxonomy): domain Eukaryota; kingdom Viridiplantae; phylum Streptophyta; class Pinopsida; order Pinales; family Pinaceae; genus Picea; species Picea abies. Next base: position 3,913 of record CBVK0102612626.1, read on the forward strand.
AGGAGGCTAATACATCGTTTCATCTCTATCTCATAACGATGCACCCAACTCACGGGCTTTTCCACACGTTCACTTGCTCAGCCACAGGCACGTCCATTTCATCAGATCTTCTTTCTCACTGTGTTACACAGGAGAATCATTTGGAGTATCATCTCAACTCTTTGCAAGGAGGAGGCCAGCACAACGTTCCAATTCTGTCTCATATAGGAACCACACACCCATCTCATGGGCACACCCAGTTCATGGGCTCTTTCTCAGGTCTGTGTCCTGGAGGATGTCTCACGCAACTGTAATCATTAACATTGGGAGCACCCTAAGGGTGCGGGTTAATGTTAAACTAGTCGCTGGACAAGTCACTTTTTTCATATGAATCATACCATGGGTTTTGATTTGTGTATTGCAAGTAATTCTGGGAAAGCACACTCTTTGATCTGCATGCCATGAAACATAAGCATGATAAGGTACACGCAGGTTGCGGTACTCTTCCCATGCCTAGTATAAGGAAGGTAAAAGGAAGTTTGATCAAGTAAACCTCTAAAAAGCGTGTCCAAATGGATTTGGGCCCATTGGAAACTCAAAATGAGAAATTTCCAACCAAAGAAGACCAAATCAATGGTACGAAGCTTGAGGTTTCATCAAGTCACTTGGAAAGTGCATAAAGTTGAAAGCCCAAAGGGTTTAATAGGGCCAAACATGTGGCCAAGGGCCAAAATAAGGGGGACAAAGGCATAGCTGACCTTGTCTAAGCACTAGACATCAAGTGGATAGACCATGGTCATGTGCCTAGGCTAGACAAAGTGACTCAAAGGAGGTAAACCATCACGAATAGGTTGTTTCAAGGGCAAGTGGAAGGCCTTTGTTATCATCCCATGGGTGGGCATCTATGACGAATGTGCTATGGGTACTCCACACAACCACATTCAAAGGATTATGTATATGATGAGTACGAGGTATGAAATCCATACACTACATATTGCCTCCAAGGTATAAGCCTCTATCTATGAAGAGGAGTAGGAGTGAGTTGCCATGAAGGTGAATTGGAGGTGCGTAAGGCATAGAAAGCAAAGAGAAAAGAATGCAACAACAATTGGCAAACACAATGGTGTATGAAAAGGGGAAGGTGCCCTCACATGAGTAGGGAAAGCTCTCATTTTGCAAGGTCTAGCCTCGTGGCCATCATGGAGGTCCACATATCCAAACATTGAGACACAAGTGTAGAACCATAAGAGCGACACTTGGGCATCATGATGACAAGCAACAAGACAAATGGTAAAGAAAGGCGAGAAGCATTAGATGCATCACAAGTAAGAAATGTTGGGAAGGGGACAAAGAAGAAACAAATCTAAGTGTCATGCAAGCAAGCAATAACTACACTACGACAGTAAAGTGCAAAAAGTAAAAGCCAAGATGAGAAAGGAGAGAGGTAAGAAGTCATACTTGCATTTACCTTGCCACCGAGGCCATGTGGCAGCATGTTGGGGGTATGCTAACAACACAACAAAACCCACTAAGGTATGCTACAAGCTACATATGAGCTATGAAAAATAAGATATGTTGTAAATGAAATGAGAAAGCCTGTGAAGGCATGTTGGATATGATGTAGATGAAGCGCAAGAGTGGTGATGTTGACCAAGTCATGTACTCGTGATACAAATGTTAGAAGCTTGTCTTGAGCGGGGCAAGGGTGACACCCACTCCTAAGAGGAGAGGAGGCAAACAAAGGATGAAGGAGAAAGAAACAAGAAGGAAACCTCCCTTGATGGGACCAAGGGGGGCACATCAATGTCGACATCCATGTTGTGCAAGGTTTCAGGTAGCAATGAGAGACTCCAGTCATCTCTCTAGAAGCTTCATTCAACTTGGCTCAACTAACCGTCCCACTCCAAGCAACTAACAAAACATCGTCATCCCATGATTAGTCATTTGACAATGCCCCAAGGGGAAGGGGGAGAGGAGGGTAGGAGAAACAAGAGGACAAACAAGAAAAAAGGTAGAGAAGAGAAGAGGGAGATAATAATGAAAAAGATGGGGCAACATTGCATTGATTGTGGTTTAATGAGTGAGCCAACTTGTTGAAGCTTTTGTAGCTTCGGGAGGTATTCCCATTAGGGGCCATGGTGTCATGCATGTGGGAATCTTCATTGGCACCATATTACTCTTTCGTTTCAGTGAAATCGCCCTTGGGATGAAGCTAGGGCTTCATGGGCTTTTGTTGGGGTGTCACACCCACAAAGAGGAATACAATATTCTAATATAATGTTTAGTTTAGAAGGGGTTCCTAAACTCACTCATTAGACTCTTATATAAGGAGAGGAGAGACTGTGACAAATCTCATTGTGTCATTATGGAGTTAGCATAAGTGAGAGTGCACTTGTGCTAGGAGCTTGGAAGCAAGGGAAATTATGCAATTTTGGCAATCTGGCCTAGGGTTTCTTAGATATTTTTCTGTTTTGTTTTCACCCAAGGAAGACTTCTTTTCAACCAAGAGAGGTCACACGTGTGAGAAGAAGAGAGAAGCTGGGTCGCACGTGTGGAGAGAAAGTACAGGCCGCATGTGTGAATATGGTCACACGTGTGAGCAGGTCGTACAACCACAGATGTGGAGAAAAAAGTATGGACAAGTCCACACGTGTGAAAGAAAAAGGGCCACACGTGTGAGGGCAAGCAGGCCGCACGTGTGAGCATTTCTGGATAGATTTCAGGTTGCACATGTGAAGGATTTTGGGCGGCAGTAGGTCTGTACAACTAACGACAACAGTCGTACGACTGACGTCAGCAGGACGTATAGGTGACCTACAATAGATTGCAAATTGGAATTTTTTCTCGGGTGAAGTTTGCTGATTTTTCGTTTTCAAAGGACAAGTTTGTCCTCAGTTTTTTTGGTGAAATTGTGTAAGTTGGGAGGGTTGATTTTGCTATCAGATATTTCTGAATTTGACAATTTATAGAACAAAAAATTTTGTGTCTCAAGTGTGTTTGATTTTGCTATCAGATATTTCTGAATTTGACAATTTATAGAACAAAAAATTTTGTGTCTCAAGTGTGTGGATGATTTATCTTTGATCTTGTTATTTCTGTTGTTGTAATTTTCGTCCATAATTTCAGTGTAAAATTGTTTAGTGATAACAACTAGGGTTTACTGTTTGATCACTTGGAAGTAATTTTCTGATTTGAAATTAGTTGCATAGAACTGCATACGAAAAATTAACACAACTATGGTTTCCATCTTAGGCGAGAGACTACGGTGGCCCAATTATTGAGTCCTAATGGGGATTAGTTACCTCAAGTCGTGCCATGACCTGAGGTGTTGTCCAACAAAAAATGGTTCATCTAGGGAAGGCGATGAAGAGACAAAAAGTGACCAAAAGGATAGAGGCGGACATGAGACCAAAGGAAAACAAGGTGACTAGGGAAAAGGTGAGTTGAAAGCAAGAGAGTGAGCTCTAGGGAGTTGTCCTTGTCTTTTAGGGGAGACACAAGGAGGTGTATGGCGAAAAAATTATGAGGAGGTGAGCCCCTAGAGGTGAGGAGACAAAAAGGACAGGAGGTGCTGCCTTGTGCAAGTCGAGGTTGCATGGGAGAGGGAGGAGGGATCAGGGGGCGAAAGGTAAGTGACAAGCAAACACGCATGAAAATGTGCTGGGATAAGTGGTGTAATAACCAAGGAGTTCAAGGGGGCTTTAATCTTGAAGTCAATATGAGGTAGCTTCGAGTTAGAATCATCATAGAGCCTACTAAGCATAATACCATGGGAGATGAACCTACTCGAAGGAATGTCATACACACAAACCTTTTGGGTTGCAGAGCGCTTAGGGCAAGGAGAGGAGGGAGGTGAAGGCAGAGGGTTTGGGTGAAGTGACTTTGGGCTCAGAGGAGTAATGGGAGAAGGGAAGCTAGGGGTCATGTGCACAATAGAGACCATAGGTGCATCTTTTGGGAGCTATAAGAAAGGGGCCAGATCATGCTTAACCAAGAAGGTTTTGCCTTCTTGAAAGAACCATAGTTGGTCTAGGAAAGTGCATGGAATGAATAACATTGCATCCAACCATGGTTGGCCTAGAAGGAGATTGTACCCTAAGTTTGAGTACAAAAACCTTTATTGTAACAATCTTGGGTTTGAGAGTCAATGAAAGATCTATGATTCCAAGGGGCTTGCTGTCATATTGGTTGAATAGGGGATTAAAGGAAAACAAGGGTTATTAGGGGAAAGGTGAGATGAAAGCGAGAGGGTGAGCTCTAGGGAGATGTCCTTGTTTTTAAAGGGAGATCCAAGCAGAGGTGTTTGTTGGAAAAATCACGAGGAGGCGAGCCCTTAGAGGGGAGGAGACAAGAGAAGCTCCCTCGTGCAAGTTGAGGTAGCATGGGAGAGGAGGGGAGATCAGGGACTGAAAGGTAGGTGACTAGTAGACAAGCACCAAAACTTGTTTGGGGCAAGTGGGGTAGCAACCAAGGAGTTCAAGGGGGCTTTAGTATTGAAGTCAGTGTGAGGTAGCTTCAAATTTTGAATCATTATAGAGCTTGTTACAACAAAGTCTAGCACCTACGAAGTGTAAAGTCCCAAGCACAAGGCGTTAGTTTGTGCAACTCAAGAAGGCTACTCACTGTCACAACAATAACTCTTCCTCTCACTTTTGGTTGGCTCTTCTCCAACTCAAGGGGGCCTTCCCTAAGGATAGGATTGCTATGGCTGTAGAGTTGAGGAACTAGGTGATTTATTGAAGATTGAGCCTAAGCAAAACGAGTTGTAGTATAGATGGAAGAATGAATGGTGTGAGAATGAAAGATGAAAGTGGAAAACACCAGGACCAAGTGCCTAATCAAACCTTGGGCAAATGGAGTCAAGGAAGTATGGATCAAAGAGGGCAAATGCATGAAGATGTAAGGTAATGAGGGATGCTATGCATGCCACAAATTAGCCTTAACTTGTTGAAATTTATAGCAAAAAATTACCTTGGAAGGCTAGGGATGCCATTCAAAATTTTTCTATGAAGGATGCCATATCATGCTAGTATAAATTAGGTTTATTAGGTGTAAGCTTGATACAACAACAACAACACTAAGAGGAATCAAATTCTCACATTACATTATCCAAATGAAACATGGTTCATTACAAGGCCTTCACAACAAAATTACAAGGGTTTCCTACAATAAAAATCAACATATAAAAACATTACAATCATAAAGCCTCACATAAAAAGATGCTATACCTCCAATCTTCCATAAGACGCCAAGCATAATATGTACAAATGTAGCCCAAGGGGAGAGCTCCTCAATCCCCCAAATCTCAACCACCATCATTGTAATGGAGAGAAAACTTCTCTTTATAGAGGGATTCTCTTCTCTCATACAGTAAACAAATATTATTGGCTAACTAACTCCATGAGAAGTCAAAGAAATAATATAAAAATGGAGTAGTTATATCCCTCAATCCATCCATGTTTGACCATGTCAAGCTATGTAGACACTAACCTCTCTAAGAGAACTCGCCCTCATCCAAGAATAATACAATGGAGATCTCCAAGAGAGGGCGTACTACCAAAATTAAGCATGATAGCCAAGTCAACATTCAAAAGGTCCACATAGAACATGCCCTCCAAGATGCATGCATGTAAAAATATAATAAAATAGTTTCAACATAGGAGGATGTGCCCTCTAAGATGTATGAGAGATAAAACAATAGAATAATCCTCCTAGGAGAATGCTCCATAACGACCATCCCAATAATAGCAAGTGGTTCACAAGATGCATGCAACCAATCCACATGTGTGAATCCCAAGGCAACCAACTCCATGGATGAATGTGCAAAGTGCCAACTAATGGAGTGCTCCACAAGAAAGGAAGTGGTCAACCCCAAAATAGCAAGTGGACCATCTCCACAAGTACGTCCTCCAAGATAATGCTCCAACAATAGAAAGAAGACCAAGTAAGAGCATGCAATGTGCCATGTGTGGCCCTCCAAATACACCACATGCCTCTTAAGAAAACATCCTCCATAACCACCTCAAATAAAATAATATATGTGCCAAGTCAAAGAGATGAGGGTGCTCTCCAATAGAGGTCAAAAGATGATAAGTGTAGCTGAAATATTGATGCAATAATGATGAGAGAGCACCTAGGAGAGGTGCGCTCTAGAAAACTATGCCATGTAATAAAATATCTCCATATGAAGTGCGCCATAGAAAGAAGTGCCAAAGTGGTTAAACCTCATCAATGCTCATGCCAAAACCATGTGTTGTTTTCAAATACCATCAACCAAATTTCCCAAACCATGTGCACAAGAGAAAGTGTGCCCTAGAGAAGTGTTCCAACCTCTCCAGCAATGAAATAATAGCCGTGCAAGCCTTGAAAATTGTGCTCAAGAGGGGAGAGTTCCATTAAAACCATAAATTTCCTCCAAATAAACCTGTCCAAATGTGAACAATTGCCAAGTGAAGTAGGGTGCTCAAGTTATTAACCTCCAATAAAATAAATGGATTAAATTAACTATTGAATGGTTAAATCAACCTCAACATGTGTGCACAAAGGTTAATGCTCTAATAAAACCACAGTCCAACCTCCCAATAGCCACTGTTGAGATTTTTGTACCGAGGGAAGTGGTCCCCTTGTGGTTGTGGGTCTCTAACCACAAGAGGGAAATATTTGACCCATTGTGCCTTATACTTTATGTCTAATTTCACTTTGACATTTTCCTAAGTCAAAAGGGTGAAATTTGTCACTTAAGTTAAAAGTGTATTAATTCACTTTGTGGGTGAATTGAGGGACATAAAGAGAACTATGGAAACTAAACCCAAAGTGGGTTTTGAGTTGAGATTCTTTTTGGAAGATCTCAACCTTTGATTAGAGATGGGATGGGATGATCTCATCCATCCATCTTTAGGTTTCCTTATGAATTCTATAAGAAGGGCGCATAGGGCAAAGTGAGGCCGAATTCACATCTTTGTTCACTTGGAGAGGAAGAGTTGAGCTATGGAGATGAGGATGGAAGCAGAGGATGAGGGTTTCAAGGGCTCCTCCTTTCATGGAGGGCTCTAGGAGGCTTTGGCTTCCATTGTTTTATTGTGTGGATGCTTGCTTGGAGGAGGGCGCACTATAGGAGGAGGGCACACACCTAGCAGGGAGGACTTGCACTTATCAGATTGCTTTGAGGAGGGTTTTGTTGGAGAGATAACACACAAGGTCAGATTTGTGTGGAGGGGTTTCTTCATTAGAGCTTCAAGCAGCAAGGGAGCAAGTTTTCAGTGGGATTGAGCAACAAGGGAGAAGGGCGCACCATGCTTGGGCGCATCTAGCTTCTGGAACTTGTATAGCAGCTTGAGAGGGGCTGCCACTGTATCAAGTTCTTTTGTTCCATGTACTTGTTGTATCTCACATATTTTACATCACATATATAGACTTAT
>CBVK0102612696.1:0-12598 GCA_900067695.1 Picea abies
ATGTGCTTTCTAATTCACTTTAACAAGCATGAAAGACAACAAGATCGCTCGACAATCTTTTCGTTGTTTAATGAGTTCAAAAAGAGTTTAAAGAGTCCTCTATGATAAAAATATTTTTTTGTAAATATTCTATCTGGCCTGAAAAATGGGTAAATGTATACCAGGTGGACGTCTTTACAAATCCATGATACGAGAGTGAAAAGAAAAGCATACTCGATGATCTTTTCTTTTTTAAGGAGTTGAAAAAGATCTTAAAAAATAATCCATGGAATGGTTCCATAGTTTATAATGATAGTGTTCCTGACACAAATTGGATTAATATGTGGTCCCAAGAAAAATAAAAATGATAAATAGCCAAAATTGAAGAAAAATATCTAGTTCTAGTGTGAATAGGGTTAAAATGAAGCCATATATGGAGTAAAAAAAAGTGTTTTTACCTCATTTTACCCATTTACCTTGGTGAAAGTTTGGGGATCCCTTTTCTTTCCATAATTTGGAGCAGTGATTGTGGAGCTTGGAACCACAAATCCTGCAACCTTCAGCCATTGAACAACATGTTGGACGCCAACTTACAAAACCCATCTTTTATTTTTTCATTGCATGCATTTTTTTGTTAATGGAAAGCCTCAAAATATTTGAGTCTGCACAATCGCGACTGACCTTCTTGCGGGGTGTGACCAAATGGTTTGGTCTCTTTGTATTAAGGAGGAAGTCATGACCGGTCGTGCCCAGGGTAAATTTGAAGGGCGGCCGACCAATATGATCCTTACCGGTCACAGTGTCTGCCACATAAGGTCACGATAGAGCGAGATGGTCACAAGTGGTTGCACTGTTTTCTCAAGGGGGTTGTGACGAAGTTTGTTTTTATCATTTTTTGTGAAACATTTTATGATTGGGTTCTGATACAATTGTGTGGTGTCTTTGGCAGGTGTGGGCACAATGTTGGAGTGGAGAGAATGAAAACATGAATTGAATGACAATGCAGCGATGGATGACCCTCCTACTCTAGATGATTTGAGGAACTGTGGGTTATTAAAAAAAATTCTATGTCAAAAACTGTGGGCCTAGCCTACAATGCTGCATACTCTAGTACTCTAGTGAATATGTGGGATTTGGAAAAACAACATTTTATTGTTCCAAAATTACCTAACATATCCAAAAAAATATTCTCTTGAGCATTGTTTTGACTACCTTATTAATGGACTCAACTTGACCATTTTCTTGAGGGTAATAAGGAGATGAGTGTTCTTGGTCAAAACACAATAGAGTAGACAATTATGTCATCTTGTTATTTTAAAAATGTGATCCATGATCGATCACGATGGATTTAGGCACACCGAAACGAGTGATGATGTGATTGAATATGAACAAGGAGAAAATATTAGCGTCATTAGAATAGGTGGGCATGGCTTTTGCCCATTTTGTAAAATAATCAATGACCACAATAATATAATTATGACCAACGAAATAAGGGGGTTTACAGGTGGTAAAATTGATGCCCCATTTGGTGAATGCTCCGACTGGAATGACAATATGTAAAGGAGTGGGGTGAGCACACATTTTCTTAGAAAAGATTTGACAAGGGTGGCATTTTTGTACCGTATTAATGCAATCTTTGAAAATTGTGGGCCAAAAATATCCTACACGTAAAGTATTTTGGGCACTGGCTAACCTAGAAAAATGGTCACCACATTCTCCAGAGTGATGGTCATTTAGGATTTTTTAGATTCAGAATGGATGACATATTAGTGTAACACCATATCCACTACACAATGGTAAAGAGTATCGTCGATGATGAGATAGTTTCAGGATTGGTGGCATATACGACGACACTCGTCTTTAGACATATTGCACCTGAAACATTGAGTCTAGAGATAAATCAATATGTATCCATACCAAGGATCAAAAAATTCGATGAGAAATAAGGATTCTTCAAGAAACGAATATTATACCATGGATTATCAAAGGCTCAGGGAAGATCGGTCATTAATTTTGCGAAAATCAAGGATTTTTTGAATTTAGGGGTCGAGAATTCAAGATCAAATTCTTGTAACAAGATGATCCATTTAGGGTATCTTCCCCCCAATATCTGGCATGAAAAAATATATTACATTGGGTTCATGCCAGAGATAACAGTGGTGGTTTGAAGAAAAATGTAATGCCAAAATCGTTGGACAGTGTATATAGCTACCAATGCCAACTTCTCAATGTGGGGATATTGAAGCTCGACACCAACTAAGGCTTTACTGAGATAATAAATAACATGTTCGTTGTATTGACCGTTAGTCTAGAATAAAACCATTCCAATGGTGGTATCGAAATTTTCCAGGTATAGGATGAAATTTTTATTGTAATTTGGGGGTTTAAATAAAGATGTAGATGTGAGAACCTGCTTCAAAAAATCAAAAGATTGTTGGGCATGTTCATCCCAAATAAAAGTTACACTCTTTTTTAATAATCGCATGAAACCTTTGATGATTTTAGTGTAATTGGAAACGAAGCGTCTAATGAAGTTTGCTTTCCATTGCAAACTTTGAATTTGGATGATGAAGTTAGGAGGGGGAAATTCGATGATTTCCTTGACTTTAAGGGGATCAACTTTGATCCCATACATGGAAACAATGAAACCAAGTAACCAACTAAAACACACAACAAAAATGCATTTTTGTGGGTTTAAGTGAATGTTGTAATATTGGCAATGTATGAAGATTTCGTGTAGGTGATCTATGTGATTGGACCTCTTAGGAGACCGAGCAGGGAGATCAACAAGGTAACATTATACAATATGTTTAATGTCATGGAAATTGTAAGACATGGCCCACTGGAATGTTGCACCAACATTTTTAAGACCAAAGGGTAACTTGCGATATGTGAAAGTTCCCCATGGGAATATAAAAGCAGTTTTGTGCTAGTCCTCAGGAGTAATTTTGATTTGATTATAGCTAGGGAATCTATCCATAAATGAGAAGACTTCACATTTAGCATAATCATCGATGATTTGTGTGATGAAAGGGGTAGGGAAATCATCTTTAGGACATTCCTTTTCGAGGTCCCTATAATCAACGCATACTCAGATGGTGCCCTACTTTTTGTTAACTGATACTATGTTGGACACCCATTCAGTTAAGGGCACAGGGTAAATAAAACCAACATTCAATATTTTTTGAAATTGTTCCTTAATGGTTGCAGCTTTCCTTGGATGAACAGGGAGGAGTCGTTGTCAAATTGGACGGGCTCCGGGGTAATTTTTTATTTCATGTACAACAATTTGTGGGTCAATACCTATAATCTCTTCATAGGACCAAGAAAATATGTCATGTAATTTTGTAAATAGGGAAGTATAAGCTTCAATTTATTTAGGGGAACAATATGTCCTATCTAGATGTTTTCCACGACCCCATATTTAACTGAAATGTCGATCAAAATGGTTTTGAAAATATTTCCCAAATTTCCTTCAGATAAAATATGGTATGATGTAGAAGGTAAAAGGGATGGATCTTGGATATCGGTTGAAATGAGGGTTTGTATATGCGTCTCTTTATTCTCTCCAAGGGGCAGGAAAGAGGATCGATGATGGAAATGCTCCCAAGGTTTATCTTGTAAATTAATGACTTCCATAATATCTTTTTCTGAAGGAAGGACGATGTTGAGAAAGTCATGGGATGGTGAAATGTTCGTAGCCCAAGAGGGAGAGGAAACAAGATCTAGTTCCTCATCCAGTAGGAGACTAGAATGGGAATAAAAATATTCTTTTTTTGATTGTATTACTGAATATCCTAGCTCATTTAGTGAAAGTGACATAGTGTCTCCATAAGACTCCATATCAGATGGGTGAGGGATTACCCAAGGCTCATTGCAACCGATGGGTGCACCGACATCTGCAGAGATCATATTGATGGAGAGAGTTGGGGGTATATCTGTTTGGAAGAGGGGAAAAGTCCCCATTAATGAGGGTTAAAGGTCAATACCAATGCTTTCGCATCCTGCAGAAGAATCTCTTATAAAAGGGAAATTTGTATTAGGATTTATTCGCACATCTGGGTACATAGTCAAGTTGGTCTACAGTGACAATCTTCCCTTGATGGGGGAATTTAACTAGTCAAAAGACACTATATGCAACAACATTCATGGAATAAAACCAGGTGAAAACTAAAATCAAACTATATTCGAGTTTGGCATCAATTACCTTGACTTCTACAGAAACAGTTTTTCCCACAAGTTCAATGGGTAATGAGGGGAGAATTTTGTGGGGTTTGAAAATGACTGTCAAAATATTTCAGGATTGTTTCTAATGTGGTAAGTTGGGGAGAAACAAGATATTTATAACATGTCAAGGACATGATGCAAGTTGTGGTGCATTCGTCAAGAACTATTCGAAAGAAGTTTTTATTAAGAGATTGGACAATGATTGTAATGCCAAAAAAAATATTGCAATTCATGTCAAAGGAAATAACATTGGATTCTGCAGGGTCAATTCCACCAATGGTTAATAATAAAGATTTACGTTGCATGGGGAAGGACTACAATAATTCAAGTGTCGACATGGCATAAGGGGCTTGGGAGAGATCTTCTACTATACTATAGTGTTGGGCTACCCAAGCATTAGGATTATGCATAGTGCGATGAAGTACTCCCTTTAGAGGGAATAAGGCAGGTTCGATAGCTAGCTTCTCTAGTGTGAGAGGGAAATTAGGTGGGGTGGATGTGGGGGATACTTGGGGTAAATAATCACCTTCTAGAGAATCATAATTCTTGGCTCTAGTAGATATGGCCATAGATTTAACCATCAATATGTTTACGGATGAGGATTCGGGGTTTTCCCCATGTGGGGGTGGTTTTGTTTGCACGAAAAGTTATTGTTATTGAGGGGGGAAGGGTCCGTTAAATCTGTAGGCATAGAAGAGTATGGGCCTCATTTGAGAGATTGATGGATTTCAATGAGACGAGGGAAATATTTGGTGAAATGATCTTCTTTAGAAATCATGCAGGGATATTTGGCCTTTCGTTTTTGTTTACCCTCAACATTGTTTTCTTGGGTCTTGGGGCCCAACTGCTAAGAAGAGTTTTTCTTTTTCTTATTATTGTTACCCTTCTCTTTTCCTCTGGATTGTTACGAGTTTTTGGGTGCAGTTGAATGCACCGAATTAACCTCATAGGTTTAGGCAGGGGGCTTAGTTGGAGTTCTTGTATGGACATATGATCTAGGATTGGTAGCTTTATTCGATTGGTTAATTTTCCCAGTCATTTGACTGGATGTATCTATATAAATAGGACCGATCATACCATCGACATGTGGTCCAGATGTGGGTTTTGTTGGATCATTTTATGAATGAGGAGCATTAGGAATCAAGTCGTATAACATGCCCAATTGAGAGTATACCAAATCTAAATATTGGTCTTGACTGATGCTTGTTCCCCAACAATAGTGCCTCCCATGGTGATATCTCGAGATATAGCTAGAAAAAGAGACTTGGTGAACCAATCAACTAATAATTGATCCAATATTGTGGTTTTGATTAATGGTCACCGATGCCTCCACTCATGAGTGTGATCTAAAATATGGGTAGAATTTGATTGGTGTAACGAGGCTAGGAGCTCAGTACCAATCTCATAGTGGATAGGTAATTGAAAGTGTGTCAAAAATTACATGGAAATGGAATTAAAGTCGTCAAAGGAGATATGCAATAGTTCTATATACCATTTGGTTGTTGATCATGTAAGGGTTCGCTGGAAAAGTCATAATCGGATGGAATTGTCCATCAAGGATTTCAATGAACACCATAGGTGGAAAGTCATGACATGATTGTTTGGATATTCTCCATGTTTTCTATCGAACTTGTTAATATCATATGGTATTTTGGAAGGAATAGGGGGCCAAAAGAGGGAATTTCATATGGGGTCATTAGTCAATCGTGAAAGATCAGGAAAATCTAAATTTTCCAAGATTGAGAGTTATTTGTTGACATGTGAAGGTGGGTTGTATGGTCCACTTACATGTGGATGTTGTTCTGGAGGTCCCTCTCCATAAAGTTGTCCACCAATGGGGCCTCCACCAAAGGGTGGTCCTCCAGGGAGTCTTCCTCCATAAGGTGGTCCTCTGGGAGGTCCTCCTCCATAAGGTGGTCCTCTGGGAGGTCCTCCTCTATAGGGTGGTCCCCCATGGGATCCTCCACCATAGGGTGGTCCTCCATGAGGTTCTCCTTCATAGGGTGGTACCTCAGGGGGTCCTCCCCTTTGGGGTGGTCCTCTAGGGGGTCCACCACCATAGGCTAGTCCCCCTATGTGATGGGGTAGTCCGCCACCATGGGGTGGTCCGCCACCATAGGGTGGTCCTCTAGAGGGTCCTCCTAGTTGAGTGGAAATTGCAGGATTGGTGGGTTGTTGAGGTTGGTTCCATAAATTATTTTCTATTTCTGGGTAAGGGTGGCCAAATAGTAGGTTGTGGTAGAGGGAATAGTTTGGCCCCATGATGGGTGTTGTCTGGTAGCTGGGGGTTTCCCCCTAGTTTGTTGTTTCCCCCATAGCGAATATGGCCCCGTGGCTGGGGGATTCCCCCCATTGGGTGGTTTCCCCCAGTCAAATGAAGGTTAGCTCCCGAGAGAAGGGTATTCCATCATTAAAAATGATCTAGAAATCGAGGGTTTCCCCATAGATGGATGTTGGCCAGATATTTTCCCTAAGTAAAGGGGTTGTCCCCTAGTGAAAGGTTGGATCATATATGTTTGTTGGCCAAAAACCATTAGTTGACTTCCTTGGGGAGGTAATCCTCTCGTTGAAGGTTGTTTTCCAAAATGGTTGGGATCGTTGCCTAAGAACAGTGGGGTAAAGAAAGGTTTCCCACCAATGGGGGGTGTAGAAGGTTATGTTCTTGAAGGTGGCGGTATGATGGTGTTGAAAACATGTGATACAAATGTCAATGTCCATGTTTGGGTTGGGTAAATGTTTAGTTAAGCTTGTTATGGTGTAGAGTTGATGGGGGAAGAATGTGGGAAAGAATTTTGAAACATATGGGAGATTCCAAATATGGGAGGATGATGGGTGTGTGAAGAGGAATGTGACTAATCTCGTTGCAATTGTCTAAAAGAAGAGTCTATAGTTGTATCTAATCAATCAAGGATGTCATGGGGTTCTTCAGGGGTTTGCATAGGATCAAATGGAATAAAACCCCATTGTGGTGTGGTAAAACCTTCGGATGAATGAATTTTTTGGGTTTCCATGCTCATGACATATTAACAAGGCACAAGTGGTAGATGAGGGTAATTGGTATCGATTTCAGGTTCTCCGACAAATTTTACCTGAAGAAGGAGGGGACTAAAAGGGGAAATCAAGAGTGGATTTACAAGGAGTACAAATCACTCTCGAAATTTGTCTCCTTCTGGGCATTCAAGCAAAGGGGTAATAATTCTTCCGACTTCAGAGTAGTTTTCCTCGTGGAATTCCTCTCGAAGGTGGTCTTCAGGTAAGTTGGGAGGAAAGAGTTCATAATGTAGTGGAGGAAAACCTCACATCCTCCAATATCTACACAATTTTTGGTCAGTTAGGATTGAGATATGACAATCACAGTCCTAAATCCAACTAGAGAAAATAAACAACACACACTAAGAAATATAGGAATCAAACAAACAAAACAAAGATTTTTGCCATGAGTGTACTAGTTGGTGATGAAATCCAACATCATAGGAACATGTGAGAATGAGAGGGGATAAGTGGGTGGATTAGTTACATTGGAGGATTGCTTAATAGACTTACACCTTGGTTCAAGATCCTCGATAGTCTATCCATGGGTTTCCCTCCAAGGAGCCTGAGTGAGTTTGACCAATGTTTGATCTAGGTAAAACGAAGATTCCCCTTCACCATCACCTTGTATAAAAGCCCTAAATATTATGGAAACTAAGGTCACCAAATCGCAGTCATCCTCCGAGCAGGTACAGTCAATGGTCGGGTCCGATAGTATGGGCATGATATCAAGTCCAAAATTCCTTGAGAGGACTGAGAACAAGAGGAACGAAAAAATCTCCAGAGGACCCCAAATGGATTTGATATTCATGAAGTTCCAAGACCAAATGGAAACAACCTATTCTCAAGAAGAATCCCTAATATACTATCATTCCACTACGCTTTGTTAAGCCTTAGAGGGGTAATCTTCGTTTCCCAACCGCACACGACCTCTTGTGTAGCCCCTACGTGAGAGGGTGTTCCCGAATATGCCTATACAAAAGTTGGGTTTCACCACTCTTTAGTGTTCTATGGGTTTTTTTCATGGTATTGGACAGTTTACTCACTTATCTTAGTCCAAAGACCCTATCCCTAGACTATTGTTGGTGTTCTTAGAAAATAAAAAGTCTAGTAAATTTTAGTAACACGTATTCGTTTTTAAAGTTTTTCTTTAATCAAAAGGTTGTGAAGAAGTGAAATTCATGAGGTGAAAGGACTCGACTCCAAATAGGTACAAAAGAATGGAATTTCAATAATTTTCCTTTCAATGAATCCTATTTAAGGGAGGGAGGAGTATCTTTCTTTTTACGTTTTATGTAAAAAAATTCCCTAATGAATACCGATTCACCTTGATTATTGGAAATGAGATAAAAGGACAATATTTCAACAAAACTTACAAAATGATTTATGAAATTCCCAACCAAGAAAAAATTGTTTCAATCATATTCTAAAGGACTCTAAATACGATGTTTTTTTTTCTTTTATTTTTTCAAACTACATGAAAATTGAAACAAAAAAAACTTTTGCAGCCTTCACTTTCAATTAACAATGTTTTGTAATGAATGCAAAAGATAGAATAAAAACCAATCATGAAAATTTAAAGCACATGAAAGATTTCAAATCTAGAAAATAGTTTGAAGGGTTCTCAAATGATTCAGGAAGTGACAAACATTTAAACTAATGAAAAAAATTACTTGTATAATAAAATGATAGACTTTGCGAAAGAATCATCTCAGAAAGCTATGGATAACCTTCTATTGGATTGGAAGGATTATACTAGATGATTCTGGTTGTATCCATCAATCACATGAGATGGACACAAAAAGGAAGATAATTTCATAGATTTCCAAAGAATTAGAAACAAAATCAATGAGACAGGCCTAAGACAGGTCTGGAGTGTCGAAGGAGACTAGTGGGAAAGGATATGATTGAGTTTTTTGAAGGATAAATCTCCAAAATAGCGGTTTAAGAGGTCAGTCACTCCCTACAAAGGGAGATAGTATGATCTGGTCATGAACCAGGAAGAATAACAGTGCGATCAAAAGTTATGGTCGCTCTTGGTAGACTTGGGAGTAGGGATGGTCGTTACACGAAGGGAGTACAATCGTGGCCAGGAAGTCGTGACCAATACAAAAAAAGGGAAAAAGATAGATCTAGGATGAGATTTATCAGATCCAAGGTAGAGGTTTATTCAATTGTGCTCAGGAAAGAGTACAACAAAGGTTGGAAATTATATCAGGAATATTTAATGGGTAAAGATATTAGAAAGAAAGAATATAAAGAAGGAAGAGAAGCACATAAAGAGATATCTCCCTAGTATGGTTGCCAATCTGTTGTAGGGATTTTACATCCCGTAGGAGATGAGTTCCCTTAGGTTCTTCCTATACCTAAGACATAAACAGAGACATGAAAAAAGGATGTTCTTAAACTTTATAATATGTCATAACATACAATCTTACCAATTCTCTATCAATGAACACATAAACTTGCATGAACAATCAATTAGAGGGAAACATCCAACATATATTCTATTAATCAAGTAAGCAATATCACAACTTATAGATGTAAAGTGGAGAGATGTCTTTCTTCCAAGATCCTTGCCCAAGATTTTCCACCAAAATGCTAGAGTAACCTTGCTAGTTCCTTTCCCCCCCTTCCCATGAGATATGGATTGGTTCTTATAGGGCTTTATGGATAAGGCCATATGGTTAATAGGATAATATCCTTGGGCTCATAATCGAATCCTTCTCGAGACTAAACCCCGATAAATTAGAGGAAGTTCTCATATATCACAACCAAGTCCAAAAAATAAGCTTCTAGGATTGGTCGCAACCTATGCACACAGACATAGTGACTCGGTCATGACTTGGCAGTCTAGAAAGGGCGACCAACCCTTTCAGTTGATCCAGATTATTTTTGACACGAAATGAGAGTGGAGATATAACACAGAAATATACAGATATATTGTAAGAGAGCCAATAATATAACAAATATATATCATATATATAAAAAGAGGCACATATATATAGTAATACACAATTTCTATTAATGAGCGAAATGTACAAGACTCTAGAAATACAGAGTGAAACACTCGCTAGAATGGTGGTAGCTTATCTCAGAGAAGAGATGTGACAACTACTCAAATTCAAAAGAAGATGATTATTACAATGAGGCTCCAAAGGAATTTTTAACATAAATAAAATCCAAAACCGTAACCCCGAAAGATGAAAAGCCAATAGTTTTGTGGACCCATTTTTGGGTAGTTTGGTGTATCAACTTCCTGGGGGCGTAACTTTGGAATACAGTCTCCATTTGGGGTGAACGATAGATATTTGGAAAGGTATTGAAGAGGAGATTCATTTTGGGGGATAAATTATATCCTTTAGCCATCATTAAGGCTCTCTATCTTGAAAAACATTCATTTAGGCCCTCAAAATGGCCCCAAAAGTTTAGGAACCAAAAAACTGTTAAAAATAGTAAATTGTCAGAAGAATATTTTGAGATAGTTGGAATAGGTGGGTGGCCACTGATATCCACCTAGATCAATCCTCCCTCATTAGGAAGCAATGGTATCCATTGTTTTGAGTTCCATAGGGACAAGAAAAAGTGTTTGCTGAATCTACATCTTGATGAGTTGCTTGCCTTGCTGGAGAAGTTGCACTGCTTAGCTTGTTGAAGGTTGTCACGAAACTATGGATGGAAGGGTTGGAAATTCTGAAACATTCTAGATACATGAGATGAATTTGTGTAGAAGTAATTCTTGCTCTTTGATTCAATATTTTCAACCTACTTCTGCTGGACAAAAGGTGCTTGGACTGAGGCTGAAGTGGTTGTGGTGTTCTTTTGTTCACCTTTTGAACATACTGTGAAGAAGCTAAATTTTGTAGTATGAGATACTACCTTGTGGAACTGTTTAGGTGGGACAATAGTTGGAACTACCTCTGGTATCCTGTAGATATGACCCCCAGAGTAACAATGACACTACGGAGTCGAGACTCATAAATAGCATGGCGCTTCCACATATATGGCTGGCCCAAAAGAACATTACATAAATCAATTGGAAAAACATCACATAATACCTCATCCTTGAAGGGTTGGATGCCATGTGATAATTGAAACTGATGGCTGACATGGATATCTCATCCCTGGCGAGGCCACTCGATGTTGTATGGTTGTGGGTGTGGTGTTGTTGAAAATCCAAATTGTTTGTCGACCTTTGCTGAGATGAGGTTATTATAGCTTTCGCTATCAACAATTAAATGAAATGGGGTCCCATTCACCGACATATGTTAATTAAAGAGGCGCTCCCCCTCTTCAGGATCTGTTGGTTCTTCTGGTTGCAGTAGTGGGGTCTGCATCGATGATCTGTCTTTTTCCATTATTTTCTAAATCAGATTCTGAATTAGGGTTCGACTCCTTGTCTTTGATATCGAACACCAATTATTTTTTTGATATACATTCATCAGTTTTGTTCTAGGGTATTTTGTGGAAATCACACCACTTTCTAGTGTCCTTCTTCGTCTTCCCATGACCCTTCTTTTCTTTTGGCTTGGACTAGTTTTTGGGAGGTTGTACTTTGATTGTTATGTATTTGCAAACCTGAACTCTCATTTTTTCTGGTGCCTAAATTTTTTCTTGATTCAAAAACATATAAATAGGCATCTCCCAGTGATGAAATGTATAGAAACTCCATTTTAGTTTGGATGTACCTATGTAGAGCCTCATGATATTTCAGAACCAAATGCCACTCAAAATATTTGATATCGAGCTTGGTGTGCAAGATATGAAAGGTGTTGGTGAAATCCAACACTAATTGAACCCTCTCTTGATGCAGCATGGTCCATCTCATGTACTGTTCATCATAATTACTAATAGGGTAATATTTTTCCTTGATTGCATCCACAAAAATATCCTAAGTGGGATCGCCCCATATATTCCAGACTCCTCGGTGGAAATTTTCTCCCAGTAAGTTTCCGACCAATTTTTTACATGGGGGAGAGACTTAAGGAGTGAGAAGGTGATATTTTCCTTGTCGGAGAAATTGTGAACAAAGAAATAACCTTCTAGCAGATATAACCATTTTTCTAGGGCATCTACATCTATCTATCCTTAAAATAAGGGAACATAAAAATTAACTTGTACCTTGAAATGTGAGGTGCCTCCAAAGTAGTCGCTTGATGAAGATGTGCCATTTTTTATCAGAAGTCATTGAAGGATGTGGGAAAATTTTTCCATCATTTCATCCCTCTGTCGCGTGAGAGATTTCTCAAGCAACAGATGAATAGAATCTCCTGCTATGTCGTTTTTATTTTCTTCTGTTGGTTGTGGAGCTTGATTATCTTCCTGATGCAGAGGTCCTTTGATTTTAGCCGTGTCTATACCC
>CBVK0102612736.1:0-10646 GCA_900067695.1 Picea abies
ATATATATATATATATATATATATATATATATATATATATATACTTGGATTTTATTAAGAGAGTAATTTTCTTTTAAACTTCATCATTCCATTGTACTTATCTCCAAATTGTTCATGATTCTATCATCACACCAAGTTATCTTAAAGGCCTTATCTCTCCTAGTCTTTACTATCGTCTTAGGAAATTTTAGGGTCTATGCTCACCAAGTAGCATGGGTATTCACCATCACATATGCCATGTATGTAAGATATGCTAGAAGGAGCTCAAATCAAAAGAACCCTTCATTTTCTCATTTTCTCATGCTTGGTCTGTTATTAGGTCCACGCTAGATATTATTTTGAGACCCACACATTGTGAAATCTTAAGTTCATCATGAAGACTAGAGGTGTCTTTTCCCTTTCATAAAAGCATTTACTCATTTTCAAGAAAAAGTTTGTAGATACCTCAAAATTTTGGTAGCCATCTCCTTTTTTCCACTTTGGAGTCTTCCTAAAGTTAAACATTACCCCTCACTACATAGAATTTGAGTGACTTTGACCCATCAAATTGACATCCAAAGAAGAAACCCTTGTCCCAATCAAAAGCAATTACATTGCTGCAATATCATATTTGAAAATCACATTATGTAGCTCTTCATTATTGAAATTTAATTGTCCATATATGAAGTTGTAGACTTCTAATTTAGTATATTTAGCATACCTATTAGCCATAAGTCAATGCATCTTCATTCATCCACACTCTCTTTAAATTTCTTTACTGCTTTAACTCCTACATCTAATGCCATGGTTGTCTTTGTTCAAAATTTCAATCATGGTAAACAAGTGAATCATCCTTTGTAATTAATTAGGCCTTTGGTAAATTTTTATTGACTACAACCAATTATGTGGTTTTTCCAATTTCATCTCGATTCACTAATAAATGCTATAAAGTATGCATTCCCAAATGCATGTAATGGTTTATGAATATCAGATCGATTTTTTTATATACAATATCATCAAGTTTTGTGATTCTCAAGAATCACTCATATGAAGCTCACTAACTTTTCTAAAGTATTATAGAGTCTAACACTCACTAACCTATTTCATTTCCTTGAGTTTCCATGTCATGGTCTAGATGTGTGAATGTGGTCCATCCCTATGATGTCCAATGTTATGATATAGTCCCCTTTGCATAATTATAGCTATTTGTAAAAACTAGATAGTTAGTGATAACTTTATTTTAGAGTAAGACTTAGTGAGCCACTCTTAAGTAGTTACATGCACTATAATATAGTGTTAGTTAAATAAGTATAAAACTTGTTTAATCTACTTTGTGAGTCATGTGTACTTATGTGGCATTGACCAATTGGAAAATATATCTGACAAGTATTAATTCATAGGAGTCACGTTTTACATTTTTCTTTAAAAAACAATTAAGAAAATCGGGTAATTACAATATTTCTATCAAGAGGTAGATACAAGTGACATTGGTTTGGTTTTTCAGTATGAGACTTCCTAGTAAAATCGTGTTGCCATAGACAAGATCATTCCAACATAAACTCCCATCTTTTGTAGAAAAAGGATACCAACAATTGGAATTGCATATTTCATTCAACAAGATGTTGTGAAGATTATCCATCGCAACTTGTTATTATCTATGTATTTAACCCCTCTATATAATTAAGAAATCAATATAAACTACCTTTTTAGAATAATCTAAGGAAGAAACCAATGAACCACCATGAGTCTTTAAAAGGTGTTGCATTGAAACTTAATAGATCTTCTTGGTTGTAACCTAAATTAATTAGGAAGGGTAAATTGGTGGCCAGACAAAATGTATTTGATAAGAAAAATGTTGTAGAGATGTCTTATTTGGAAGATAAATGTGTCGTTATATGCAACAACTTACTTTGATCTTCCTTAAATTGTCATAATACACATGCTTGTTGTATTTTCTTCATTCACACTATAAGTAGAAAATGTATAGAGAGAGAGCATATAAACATTGATATATATGTCAAATTGCAATTTTTTTCCAAGAAAAACTGCAAAATATACATTGTTATCTATTTAGGGAAATAAGAGAAGCTCTTTGTCAACACCAAAACCTATCATAAAAACTATAACTTTGTTCTTATTATTCAAGAGAATCATATTACTACACTCATCAAAAAGAAATTGCCATATAAGCTCTATAGGAAAGATAATAAAGTTGTCTCCTTTAGTTTTTTTTTTTTTTAATTAGTAAGAAGTATTTTTTAAACATTTTTAGAGGGGCAAAGTACAAAAAAATTACAAAATTCCTAAGTAAACAAGGCATGTAGGTGTTCTAAAAAAACCTGCAAAATATGGATACAAGTATGTAGACCATTAACCTAGCTATAGGCTTTACAATATTAAAGATAGAAATATCAAGCCAAAAATGCACAATGAGAGAAGTATAAAGCTCTTGTAATAAACCTATTATGTAGGCCTTGCTTGATAAAAGAGTAAAAAAAAACTATCATTCAATACAAGAAGAAAGAAAATTGCATTAATGAACTTCATATTTATCTTTGATTGCAATGTTGGAACCTTCGTTCTCCTAAAGTAGTTTGAATATAAGGACTTTCATTTGAGTGAGCTCCTTACTTTTCCTTAGCAGCTCCTTAGAGAGTGGAGTGAGGGTTCTCTCTAGATAGTCCAACAAATTAGTGACTAAATTCCTAAACTACTTCTGAGTGTCAAGGCTAGAAGCAACAAAAGATTGAATATACCACATCATGTCCAAAGTAGTTTGAGAAGAGTGTGCATGCCTCTATTGTTCATGGGTTTTTCCATGGAAAAGTCTAAGATGGGGCAGTCCTCGATTAGATTACCCTTAACAACAACCTAGGTTTCACCATCCATCTTTTCCACCTTAGAGAAGGATGCATGGTTATTGGTGTGCACAAAGGCGAATATATTTTTCTTGTTATAAGATTTATATAAAGAAGGGACGTGTCTTCCAAAGAATCAATCCTTTGAATCGTTCTCATTGGAGTCCTTTTTGTTAGACACAAGGGGAGCTTGACATATCTTGGGGTGATAAACATACCTGCAAGGGTCCTTAATGTTACATGGTTGAGAGTGGTCCTAACCTTCCTTATCCTACATACTTCTAACTCTCCTCAATTTAGGGCTTTCACATTTAAGAATCGGGGCATGAACTTCCATTAAAACATGAGGGTGCGTAGATTAGGATATGGAAAAAAACAAGCAAAGGGTAAATTCGAAATGAGACCAACTTGACTCTTTAGGTGGATGAGCTAAGGAATAGATAACATCATAACTATTGAGAGGAAAATTGAGGCTAATCCACCTCTTAACGGTCTGAGACCATGGGTCAATATCTAGTCAAATCAATATTATAAAGTGATTGCCTAAAGAGAGCTTCTCATCCTATAGATTATAATGAATATCCATGGAAACTAAGGACTTACCTTTATTTTTCCCAATCCTTATCTAGATATGATGGATAACAATCTAGAGAGAATCATGAGAAGAAACATTCCTTGAATTAGGCATGACTAGAGAGACAAATTGAACTTGCTACGGGTAGTGGGTTGGTGTCACCACGATTATTGAGAGGACGAGGGTTGATGCAAGCATCCTTTCCCATCTCAAATTGTATGTTGTGGAATTTATCATATGTCCTTTTTGTACCAATCACTGGCCTGAACATGCTGTAAGTTTTTCCCCTCGGGATGTCATCAATCTATTCTATCACCCTATTTGGGCCTAAAAGTGTCTCCTTTAGTTCATATCCTCATCTCCTAAAACAAAAAACAATCATTAAATGTTCAACAATAACCTTTGATTTTTTCCCCTTTACTATATTTGATCTCCTCAAGTTGAAAGTTAATCATATATGGACCTAAAGATGGTTGGGAGTTGTGTTCCTATCTCTTTCTTCTCTGAATGAAAAGAACTTAAATGAAGAGATATATCTTGTTTATAAATCTCATCGGCCCTAACATTTAATTCTCTACATATGTATTGAGGATAAAATTTAGAAAAAAAATTCTTTTAGCTTTTTAATTCTTTCCAAATTTGGAGAAAGAGTCATATTTTGGATATTGCTTTTATTATTGATCTAATCAATGGAAATCCTAAAGTATCCTATGATCTAAATATGTAAATATTATTTATCAATTGATAGTCTTATAAGAATCCACAGAGCATTAAACTCTACCCTTTTATTTTTCCCCTCTCCCAAGCAACTTTGAAGCCAATTTTGTCGTCTTCATTTAGATATAAAACTTCTTCTGCCCCACATTTCACAGGACCCCCTAGATAAGTACCATAAAAATATCCTCATGCATAGTATTTTTCAATGTTTCAATTGATAGTCTTATAAGAATCCACAGAGCATTAAACTCTACCCTTTTATTTTTCCCCTCTCCCAAGCAACTTTGAAGCCAATTTTGTCGTCTTCATTTAGATATAAAACTTCTTCTGCCCCACATTTCACAGGACCCCCTAGATAAGTACCATAAAAATATCCTCATGCATAGTATTTTTCAATGTTTGGACTTATAACTATCCTCATAGACTTACTTTCCCTAGGATCCACCCCCTTCCATAAGCATACCTTATTTGGTGGTTGACCTAGATGGAAAGAATCTTCCTATTCTAAAACAATCATCTCATTCATGGTCAACTGAAGATCCCAAAAGACTAAACATGGTAAGTCCATATGGTTTTTTATTTCTTTAGCCTTAAGCCAATTGCCCAGATAGATAGCCACAAAGATTCCTTGCCAAGTGCCTCTTTTTCTAGTTAACTAGAAAGCTTCCTACCAGACCTTTTTTGTGTGTGGACAGAGTAACGACAAGTGATTTATAGTCTCATCGACTTTTTATAGAGTATGCATCTTCTTGGCCATTTCCATGCTCTTTTATTGCAAATTTCCTAAGTCAAATTGTTAGAGAGATCTAACCAAAGGAATATTTTTTAAAGGAGCCATTATCTTCCAAATGGGCTTCCACTATCACTCAAGTTTCTTTCCTTCCTCTTCCAAAAACATTTCCTTGTAGCCTAGTTGTGCAATGTACCTTCACGAGACTCATCTCTTTTTGGACCACACCATTTTATCTTCTTAATCCCCTAATCTTATAACAATATATATATTTTTTATATGAAGTGATTATGATTTTCATCCTCCTCTCCCTAGAGTTCCAAATTGACTACCATTCTCCAACCTTGGCTCCAAATAGAGGAATGATTTGGGTCTACTACATCTACCAAATAATGAATGTCTTGTATATTTTTGAAATAATCAAAGGCTCAGGTAATATTTGATTTCCAACACTACCCACCTAAGGATGACACCCCTATTCTTAGTTTGGACCCATTTCCAACTCTCCATGCGAGCCATTTTCCAATTAAAGGAAAGGCTCTGACTAGAGCCTTCCAGATTATAGAGGCTCCTACTATTGTTTTCATTGGAAGTCTAATCCAAATTTCAAAGGACAAAGGATCACTGTATTTTTTAATCATCACTTTCTTCCATAGTCCATCATGTTTCAAAATCCTCCATAAACTATTTGCTATCAATTCTTGACCAAATAATTTTATATTCTTCATTCCTCAACCCCTCGATTCCTTTGGTTTTTCTATCTTGTTCCATTTTACTAGTTGTATACATTCCTTTTGTTTGTTCCTTTCCCATAAGAAATTGAGACATTTATTACTTATTTTTTCCACTATGTCTTTTGGAATATATGCTAATGAGTGTCAGTAAATAGGATTAGCTTCAAGGATAGATTTCACTAGCTTCAATTTTCCTCCTCTTGTTAACCACCTATGAAACCAATTTGAGACTTGATTTTCTATTTTTTCATAGAGAAAGTTCCAATATTCAAACCTATAATCATTAGGTTTCAACATGAAACCTAGATACTTCACCATTCAAACCTATAATCATTAGGTTTCAACATGAAACCTAGATACTTCACCCCATTATTAAAGGAGGATGCATTAAAAGGAAGAATTTGAACTATCCTTTGTCTTGGTCAATTGCTAAACCATTGAATAGAATATTGGATTTGAGTGAGTTTTCTTCCATCATAGTTTCTCTATAGTATAAATCTAGAATTTCCTTATATTTCTTTGCTTCCCTCATAGTACACAAACCAAACAAGATAACAACATTCACAAATAATAAATGTGACAAGGCTAGAGATCTACCTACTTTAATCCCTTTTATACTCCTTTCCTTTTATATTCCTTTCCTGCCCTACTTAGGCCTTCAACTACCAAAAGGAAAAAGAAAGATGATACATGAAAACCTATATTAATCCCCTTGAATGGAAAATAATATGAACCATTGAATAACATTGCATATAATATTGATGATAAACAACCCATTATCTAGCTTACCATATGTAGACTTATTCTAATATGGATCAACATTAGTCTAAGATACAACCAACTTAACTTGTCAAATGCCTTAGATAGGTCTAATTTAAGTGTCATATTTGGCATTTTATTTTTATTTTTATGGTATGAAAACTTTCCTGAGACACCCCACTGCATCATGGATCTACCCCTTATGTATGAACCTAAATTGCTCTTGAGAGATGGAACCTAAGAAGACTTTATTTAACACGTGGCTATAATTTTGCCCATTATTTTATAAACTACGTTGCATGCAGAAATAAGCCTATAGTTTCTAAAAGAATTCATGATTATTCTTCTTTGGGATGAGGGTTGTGAATGTTGAGTTGATGGAACATAGAATCTTTCCCTAGGATATTTATTCATCCACCACCCGTAATAAATTTTCCTCTATCAAATCATAAAATAAATTTTCCTCTATCAAATCATAAAATACTAAATGGAACTTCATTGTTGCCCCACTTTTGCTTAACCTTTTTGGAACTTTATGGAAGGATTATATTAGGAATAGGATCAAGAGCAATAATAATAAAAACAAATCAAAATGAATGTGGAAATAAAAGAAAAAAGAACACAATACAAGAGAGACACCAATATATATGGTTCATTTCCCACATAGTATCGATGTTTTTTTGGTGCTTTGTGTGGTTTTGAAAAAACTTAGTTTTCTCATTCCCTTATACCAACCAAATCGCCTTACTTTCATCCTCCATTTGGATTCCTCCCACTCCAAAACTTTATGTTTTTCTCCTCCAAAATTTTTAATTGAGCCTTGTCATCTTCTAAAAAAATCCCTTATTCAGCTTCAATTTGATCATTGGATAGATTCCTTCTTTTCTACAAAACTGAATTCTGCATCTGGAAAACCTTCACTATAGAAGAGAAATGACAGTGGTGATTGGAGGTTGCCTTGATGACATCCTTTTGGGCTCTAGTAATGCACCGAGGAGGTTTTTGTGGCTTAGATTTTTTTAGCATTTTTCTAAGGCCCCTTTCAGAGCTCACTCTTGCTAGATTTTGGGCCCAATTCATTGTCAAAATTCGTCACCATACTGTGAGGGAGAGCAATAAGAGTGGCATAAGGGGAGTAGTGGGTAAGGGCAAAGGAAGGACCTAACAACTGAGGGGAAAGGGTGAAGGCCCATGAAGTATTCACCCACCCTGCAGAGAGCGCCAAAGACAATCCTTTACTACCTACAATCCTAATCTCGACGAAATGCGGATGGAATTCATAAATTTCAAATATATGGAGGGTTGAGCCACGAAACAGAGTGTTCAGGACCAAGAAACAAACCAAGAAATTCAAAGTCAAGCCAAGGGAGCCAAACCTAGAGGAAGAACCATTACCGCCATGAAAAATAGTCGCCCCTACATATTCAACTTTCCAATTGCTTCTGCGACTAACAAAGGCCATTTGAACCGAAGCCCATATTCCATCCATGAAAAATAGTCACCCCTACATATTCAACTTTCCAATTGCTTCTGCGACTAACAAAGGCCATTTGAACCGAAGCCCATATTCCATCCATGATTTCACTAGAGGTGGGAATGAACAAGAAAGTATACCAATAATTGCAAGACAGATGTGTTTCCTCTATATTGAAGGCTCCAAACCTCCTTCTCCTCACTATCCTTATTCCTCGCATGCACGAAACCTCATAGATGAGACTCTTCAAAACACATGAGGCTAGTCCATTTCCAAACCGATAACACCCCATCTAAGGGGTTGAATATTTATTATTTATTAAGAAGTAAAACATTATTTTATAACATTTTGGCATATATTCATTTCACTCAATATAATAATCATAATAATTTAATTATATATCATAAACCTTTAAAAATATATATAATTTTTTTTTATAAATAATTAAACTTTCAAAAAATAATAATAATGCTCTCTCTTTTTTTCTTCGTAAGAATTCACCGACAATCCACTTGAAAGAACACATCCAACCAACCATGATACAAACACGCCTAACCTCAACAAACCCAGAAAATTGAACCCACGACCTTGTGACAAAAGACCAAAATCTTAAAAACAAAAAATCCAACCAACTATACTACCCAACATGGCTCACAATACTCTCTTTTACCACCAAAATAACCCCTTCTAACCCATTATGGCTTATAATTTTATATAGCCTTACTTATATTATTTAGTTAACCAATTATGACTTGTAACTTTATACTATTTAGTCATGCAATTATTACAACTTTGTAAATATGATGGCAAGAAACATACTCTCTCCCATCAATCATTATTATGACAAAATCAACATTGGATGATTTATGGATGATGGGTCAAGTTAAAAAAGGATTTTAACCTTTCCTAATAGTGTAGTCCCGAGTGTTGGAAGAGAGAAACTTCCATGTATGCTGCCATAACTTTTAGGCATATAAAATATGTATGCATTTATTGGTTAAAGACATCCGAATGAAAATGATATTCCTTTGTATTTCGTGTTATAATTGCACGTCATCAAAATGTCGGTTCATTAAAGAACTTAAAATATGTTATGTCGGTGCATTAAAAGAAGTTAATATTTGTTTACGTAAATTTAAAAAAATATGTGAATGTCTGTATTTGATTTTATATTTTAAATCTTTTATATAAAAAAATTATAAATTATATATATAAACTAATTAAAATTTGTTTACATAAATTTAAATAATTATAAAATATATGTATGAATGTCTATATTTGATTTTATATTTTAAAAAAGATGTAAATGTGTGTATTTGGTTTTATATTTTAAAATCTTTTATATAAATGATATATAATTTATATAAATTAGGATGTAATTTTATTTCGATAGTTAAATAACAATATTAATAAACTTTGAATTTATAAGATGCAAGATAATAAAGAAAAGTTTAAGTTTTCCAATGACATATAAAACTAAAATTAATTTAGTTTTCTAGTTAATAAGTTTACATGAATAATAATATAATAAATTGTCCAAGTAAATATAAGATTTTATAAAAACAAAAAAAAAATTAAATTAGGTGTGGAGGTCTCACCTTAAGAACTGAGAATTTATAGTTTGGCTTATATATATTTTTTGGTTCAATGGTCTTCAATGGTAGTAAAGGGAATTTAAGTGGGAGGTAGATCCATGAAGTTGGTTAAGTGAGCTAACAAATATCAGGTAGTAGAGAGGCCATGTGGGAGGTAGATCCATGAAGTTGGTTAAACGAGCTAACAAATATCGGGTAGTAGAGAGACCAATGGTTAACTCATTCATCTTGCATTGAACGACAAGGAGAGTGTCCTTATATTCCTTTTCACGATCCCTAAGTGCAAGAATGTGCTTGACAACATCCTTGTAGAGGTAATCCTTACCCCTAGTAGCTTCATCAAATTTAGAGTATGTATGCTCTCTCCATGCGTCCATTTTTCAATTGCCTTGGTGAATTTGAACTACATTACTAATATGGTCATAAAGCTATTCTCTATAGACCTTTTAACTTCTACTACATCACCTAGAGACAAAGGGTAATTTGCACACCGCTCCATGGTCACCCAAAACTCTCAAAGATTTGGGGTCAAAACGTAGAACAAAGCACAATGGGCACAAACACGCCACCCTTTGAACCACATTCAATAAATAGATTGAACCACATGCCAAATGATAAAGAGTGATGACATTCCCTGAGGCAAATCTATCATGAAGATCATTCTACAAGTACAAAGGATCAAAATGAGTAATTGTTTTCGAACAAATAGTGCATTCTTCTTGTATAAACATATCCAAGGTACATAACATCTCCTAAGTTTTCATTTACTGCAACATATCGCATAGGATGAAGTTTTCCTCCCTTGCTATATGTCGTACCAAATTTTCCTTCATGTGATCCCACTTGTCTCGCTCCTATTTCAAGATAGTATTAGGTTTCAAACTTGGGATTAGCCCCATTCCACGCTCCACATTATTATCGTCGTCATTGTTAGAATACAACGGTTGTTGCAACATCTCTATCTTTGCATATGACATGCAAGCCCCCGTGGAACCTCCTCCCCTGATCTTGGAGGATCTCCACATGGAAAATTCCTACTTTGCACACCATGAGATATCTCATTAAAAAGTTTGATGATAGGTGGCAAAGTTTAAAATAAATAATTAATGCTCATGAATGATTTAATTGTATAAGAGACAGGATTAATACTTGAAATGAGTATGAGAAACTCATGCATTAGTCATGCAAATTGGAAAAATGATTAATTCTTGAGAATCTCACATATT
>CBVK0102612775.1:0-10130 GCA_900067695.1 Picea abies
TCAAAATCCTGCAATGTAACTTACAGTATTAAAGGAATCTCATCTCTTTGGATGGCTTCCCGATTGGCTGATAGACATCATAGGTATGACAAATCTCCTTATCATCCTTATGAAGGGTGGGACACCAAAGTCATGTATGCAAAATTTTATGAGCTGTCACTTTCCCTGCATAATGGTCTCCTGAAATTCCTTTATGTTCTTCTGATAGTATCATAGGGCTCTCGTTCTCTAATACACACCATCAAAGAATACCATTTGTGCCTAACTTATACACATTTCCCGCTATAAGATGATAATATACTTCGTTTACCACTAACTTCTTCTTCTGCGCAATTGTAAAGTTGGGTGGGGCTACTCCCATGCTCAAGAACTAAATAATATATGAAAATTAATCATCGACCATATTTATTTGGAACAAGTTCACAACTGGTATACTTTCATCCATATTTCCTATATCTTTCCATGTTAATATGCACCACAACTGGTCAGGTCCTGTATTTAATTTTCTTGGTTTCACATTCACTTCAAAATCATACTCTTGAAATAATACAAACCATATGCATATATTCCCACCAAAAAATGGCTTATTGACTAAGTATCTATGTGCATAATGATCCATGTACATATTAAATGTGATCCCAACAGATAATACCTAAAATTTTGTAGTGCATACACTATTTCCAATCCTTTAGTCTATGTAGTAGTGTAATTTTGTTCAGTAGTTGACAGTTGTCTGTTGGAAAATGCAATGGGATGATCCAAACCTCTTTCCCCTGGCTGAGATAGAATTTCATCTAACACTATAGATGATGCATCTACGTGGACTTGGAATTCCTTCTTCCAATTTCGAAATACTAAAATTAGCTCAGTAACCATTTTTTTCTTCAATGTATACAAACTGTGTTGACATTCCTTATTCCATTGAAACTTGACCTCCTTCTTCAACAATTTTTTCATGAGGGTTGTGATCTATGTGCATCCCCTAATAAAAATTTTGTAGTACCCTGTATGACCCAATGTTGCTTGCAGTTGTCACACTGATGTAGGTGGTGGAAAATCGACAATAAAAACAATCTTCGCAGGATCAACCAAAAGTCTTTGTTTGCATACTACATGGCCCAATATGATACCAAATGGTGCATAGAAAATACACTTCTTCAAGTTCAAGGAAATTTGGAA
This sequence comes from Picea abies, assembly GCA_900067695.1. Taxonomy (NCBI): domain Eukaryota; kingdom Viridiplantae; phylum Streptophyta; class Pinopsida; order Pinales; family Pinaceae; genus Picea; species Picea abies. Next base: position 1,180 of record CBVK0102612775.1, read on the forward strand.
CTTTCTACATCTGTCCAACATCAAGTGCATGATTTTAATAAGGTCCTTCAACAAATTGAACACTGTCCAATCATCCAAGTATACTTCTAGGAATTTATGAATAAATTCTTTAAAACACGCGAAAACAACTCGAGAAAATAATGTTGGTGATTTTTTCAATCCGAAAGGCATGATTGTATACTGGTAACATCCTCATTTCATCACAAATGTTGTATTGTGCTTATCTTCCTATGCAATATTAATCTGGTGATACCCAGAGAATCCATCAGTAAATGAGTAAGCTTCATGTCCTCCTACATTCTTCAAAAATTCATCTGTAAACGGGGTAGAAAATGAGTCATGTAAGAAATCATCATTCGTTTTTATGCATATCCATGCAAATTGTGGTTCCACCCAATTTCTTCATTGCAACAAGTTCAATAATCCCATCTTCCAGCATCCTATGTCTTTCTTCTTTCACTTTCTGCTTATATACTGGGTTCAATCGATACGGTCTCTGCTTCACTGGCTTGGCATCTAAATTCAAAGGGATATTCATATTCCCTAGCTTCCCAACAATCCCTTTCATTTCTGAAAATGTAGTTGGGAAAATGTCTTGGTATTCACGTAATAAATCAACAATCTTCTTCATAATTTCTTCATTCGAGTAAGCTCCAATGTTTTCAAACTTGGGATTGTCCTTTGTACCAATATTCACCTTGCATGTTTTCATTGACTTTGCATACATGATAGATTCAATCTTGGGACCCTCTTTTGCACGCTCTCCTTTAGTTTTTGGTATTTGCAAATTTATTGGGTCTTCATCCTCCTGGTCTTCTCCAACACCGTTATAACATTCCAAAACCTCTTAAATAGTTGAAAAATATCTAGACACACTACATAAGGGCATTGGTCCTGTTAAGTATTCTGATGTAAAAATATTGTTTTTGATAATCTGCAGAATTGTGTCTACCAAACGGAAATCATATTCAAACTTGAAAGTTACCTTGAAGTTGTGAGACAAATATTTCCAATATGTTTTTCCTCTACATACTTCTAGTTCTAAATACCATTTCTCCAGGATCATAACCAGAGTGTGTACAAACAAGTGTGCCCATTCCTACTTAGGTATTGAGTTCCATGTTGCGGTGCACTGTGTAATATGATCTATAGGATGACTCAACGCAATATAATTCTACACAATATATCCAGTTTTTGTTCTGAACCTAACCTGTAACATCCTTCCGCATTGCTACAAATTCTCTATTCTATCTTTATGCGTCACCCACCACCTTGCAGGAGTCACTTTCAACATGATATGTAAAGATAATAATATTTGTTGTTCTGATATCTAAAATTCAAATTGGTCTACAAAATAATCTATATATGTTAGTTCATCATACTTTAGAGGATCGCATACCTCATCTCTAATCCAGTACAATGTGCGAGTAATATGAGCACATCTCCTTGTAAATACTTCGTGTAACCTCTATTTCCAATGTTCAAGGGCTTCTTCTGAATCCGACATAGAAGAAATGATACTTCACCAAATTAGTACACCCTCAATAGTAGGATTAATATAGTCATCCATCCGCACAGTCACATTGTAAAGGTTATCGAGTTATTTTCCCCTTGTCGATTCCACATATTGTCTTCCTTCTGTGGGATCCAATGGCAGAGTAACTCTTAAGTCTCCTACTTCAAAGATCATTTTTCTCTTTTTTGGGTCAATAATGGTATGGTTCTCAAACTCCCAATCGATTCCAAGTAATGCTAGGTAAGACTTACTACCATCCACTATCTTGATTACTTCAAAATCTGTTGTGTTTCACACTCCATCGATATTAAGATTCACCCCTATTAATCATCTAATCAAAACAATCTTGTGTTGATTTGCAGGACTCAATTGAATTGGTGAATAGATCAATTTTTTTTTCCCCATAATATCCCATGTCTGCTTCGAAAGGACATTCACATGAGATCCTAGATACAAGATGATATTATCCATATCATAGTCTCGTGTCTACACATTAAGTAAGAATTCCATGTTCGTCCTTTTCCTACACTGTACTTGATTAACTGCTCACTATGCAACAAGAGATTCTTTACCTTGCGTGCACTAGAAGATCATCACGTGCAACACATTTAATGCAGTTTCACCTTTCATTAGTTCTCAACAACTCTTCAATAAACTTTTCAGATTACTTACCTTCTCAACTAGCCTTTATGTGATTGAGTGGTCATAGGATGGAGACATGTCATACAGAGGTTGTGAAGTTGATGCTCCCCATCCTATTTCTAAAAATTTATTTCTTTATTTATTATATGTTTCTCTCTCTTCCTAAGGATCAAACGTCATAAGAAGTTTTTCTTCTTTCTTGACCCACTGGTCAGTATGAATTCCTTGTTTTGTACATAATCTCCTATTCTTTCTCCTCCGCACATAAGTGATGCTACCCTTGGTCGATCATCATGCTCTTCTGTTACTATCATCTACAAATTATGGTTCATTTTCTCTTTCCACTTTGCGATCAATTAGGGATAGTCTTCTGTCACATGATCCAACCATTTGATACAAGCCCCCACCACTCTTGGGTCTTGCATGAACTTCCATTCTAGGATCATTCTCTTAAAGTGGCTGAATTATCTCTCGAGCTCTTGCTGAACCCTCAAAACTATATTCCACATGCCTTTTTTCTTTTCCCTGCACGTAAATTTATGTTTGCAAGGGTCTTATCTCTTCAGCGGGGAATTTCGCGTGACCTCAGGAAAAAACCGTAGGTTAAACCCTTTAAACAATAGGAACTTTTCTGCCTCAGAGATCTAGGCTTCGAGAGTTCCAACTACAACACACAACAATCCTCCTGAAAATTGAATTTGTGAATAGCTGAATAGAGGCAGGGATCAACAACTTACAATATGCGCCTTTATTTATGGTCCATGAAAATTCTGGTACTTCGGGCTTCAAGAGTCTTCCCAGTCTAAATGTTTAACACCTCTGAATGTGCGAACTTCGAACTTGCAAATTAGATGGTTGACACCCACCTTCAATCGATGACCTAACATTACTCTAGGCTCTGGGCTTCAGATATTTTCATGATACAACACTTCAAATTCTCCGAATGCCAAACTGGTGAAGGGATGGATCTATGATCCACATGTACCTCTCAACAGATGACCATGATCTACTCTAGCCTTTGGGATTTTGGGAGTTATCAAGGAAAAACACTTTACACCTCCATTATCCCATACCGGTGAATTTTTGAATCACTAGAAATATGCTGACACGTAGCCATGATGCCAACTTTCAGGACCTTCTCTGGGCTTTGGATCTTCAGGAGTTCTACACTCTTGCAACAACTCTTCAAGTTCACTAGATAGCTGGACTTCATATAACTATTTATCTGTGGACATATCTCCATTGTCTACCAACGGTCTAGATTAACTTTATATTTCGAGACTTCAAGAAATTTGTCTCCTCCACAACACACACCCTAAAACTGTCGAATTCACAAATTCCAAAGGAATTAAAGGGTTAACACCCACACACCTTCTCCAAATATGATGGTTTTGAAAAACTCTATCATCTACCGAATAGATCTCATCCACTCATCCTCCAAACAAGATGAATCCTTTATCCGAGGACCTTTTCTCACTATTCTTCCCGAGCTTTGAGAAATTTAAAGGACTTAGGCTTTGGCGTACACTTTGTACTCCTTCTCAGTATGTAACCTAGACTATCTCCTGGTGCACACTTTCACTACTTCTCCTGAGATTTGAGACTTAAAGAAAAATATCCCCTACGCACTCCTTGCACTTGCTCTCCTTGAGACTCTTTCAACAATTCACTAAGTGTTTATCCTCTGCATGCCTTACACGAGTCTATTCCTCGAGATTTTATACTCCAATGAGTATATGTGCACTCCTTGCACTCACTCTATGAATTTCACTCTATCTCTCCTGAGATATTGAGTCTGAAAACAAATCTACCTTCACACTACTTGCGTGGCCACTGTGCACTCCTTGCACCAAGATTTCAGAAGAGAAATAATTGAAACTTATAGAAAATCAAATATTCATTCATTCAACCATGAAACACACACACATGCATATAAACATAGAAAAATAGATAACATAACATTACCCAAATAACTCAGAGATAAGCAGACTCATACATGTGAAGAAAATCTCCTCTTTTATATTCCTTTAGAAAATATTTACAAGGGTTTCGACAACTCTCATCTTCTTTCTGTTGTTATCCAACAATATTTCTTCAACAGGCTCTTCTGGGCATACATTACATACATTTATACATGAAGGGGCTTCTCGAGCCTTCCCTCCATATTATTCTATTTCTTTCATATCATAATTAAAAGCATCCTACCATTAAGATTATTACAATAAATACTCATTTACATATTGAGATCTGAGGCGATGCTCAAGATCTGTACAACTATAGATGATTAAAGGCAATTTACAATTATCCTTACAATACAAAGACTCTCTCTTCCTCAAGCCTTTACAAAATTTATTACATTAAATGATGTATTTAAAACAAAATGAAAAGGTTGACGCTACTCCTTCCTTGGGATCCACTCCCTTCTTGTGTGTTGTTGCACTAATTGCTAATGTATTGTTGAGTTGGAGTGATGCTCCTACATCATAGTCCTCTACTGACAAAAATCATGAGCTCATGCTCATGGCTCCTTTGTTGCTACTGTTGATATCCTCCTAGGTCCCAAACTTCATACTATGGTTGTCCATTTGTCTTGCAACATCTTTTCTTTATGGATATCCTAAGTCTCCTAAGCTTCCATACCTTACTCCGTAGTGCCCCACTGGCTCTTCTTTTGCACTCTATCTTTCTCACTTGTCTCTTATTGTTGCTAATGTAAATAGTAGGTTTGTCATGTATTCTTTGAGACATATTCACCATCAACATTTTTATCACTTCAATTTCAATGTCCAACCTTGAATGTTGCTAGCACACAACACTACTTTGTACTATAATGATTTCCATGTGGTCCACTACCACACTATTATCTTATTTTTCTTTCATGCCTGTAATAACATGTTGCATGGAATTATCCTCAAGTTATTGGCTACTGTAATACCCCAAGGATGAGCCCCAATTATATCTATGTATTGTAAACATGTTTTGTAGGCTGGTGAGTTGAGCAATTGTAAGCTGGTAAGCTTATGTGTAAGTAGGCCAGAGAGCCTAGTTGTTCAAATCCAGGAGCCTGTTTTGTACATGTAATTATGAACTTTGTTAATATAAAACATCATTTCCTATAGACCAACCACGAAGAAAGAGTGATGGGGGACTAAGTTTCCACAAAGTTGGGTAAGGGAGGAGGCTAAGTGTTTGGGCCTAGGGTCTAAGCTAGGGGGATTACCTCTAAAGGGGATAATAATTTATTATTATTTCCTAAAAGGATAAGGTGGTCAATTGACCGAGTGTTGTCCCAAGTTCCTGGGAAAGGAACGTATGAAAAATGGAGTGCATGCAGCTCCAGGAAGACATGTGTCGACCTGGGCACATGCAGTTAAAGATGAAGAAGTCAGTCATGTGGGGGGGTTTGCTCCTGCATTTAGTCATCCTATGCCTAATTTCATTAGGATCTGGGGATTTTGAACTATTTTTCCTCTACGTCTACATTTGCTTACCTGCGCACAGGGAAGAAAACCCTCACGGGAAGGTGGTTCACTCTTGAATTCTTCCATCCTCCACCTGAGTTTGTGGGGATGCCTATCTAAACCCGTTTTGCCTCTGTGCTCGACCTCTGTATTGTTTCCTAGTCACGTGAAACCCATGGGAAAACTGATGGACTGATCTGTGTCTTCGGGGAAGTACGAGTATCCTATATTTTTTTTAGTCGTGTGGTGTCATAACTGTTGGTTGTTACGGCCACACAATTCCTGGAACGAGTGTGGCGTGCTGCCTTTTGTTTTCCTGAGTTGTATTGACCAATGGATGTTGTCATCACCTTGTGGTAATTGAGTTGAAACTAGTTGAAGAAGCAGGTTGTTAGGCCCGTGGTTGAAGAGGCAAGTTTTCAAGCCTGTGAGAAGCTCTCTCCAGGTGAGAGAGTTTGCTGGGAAGTGGTTTTCTCCTAGAGAGAGTCCAACACTAGCTACAGAGCTCTGAGAATTCCTGATCCGACCTGTTTTCAAGACCCTGAGAGGGAGGTGAAGCAACCGATGGACTGTGTGACAGTGAAGGTGTATACTCCTGGGTGGAACATGCATGTGGGGAATGAGAGTCTATGAGTAGTGGGCGTAAGGAGGGTCCTGGAGAGAATCCTTCCAGTTACATTGTGTAGTTTCCAGTAACCTCAACCTAGTATAGGATTCCCTTGGCTTGGGTGGAGATTAGTCTGAGCTCAGGGGTGACTCACTACTGAGCGTGATGAGAAGCATGGTCTATGGTTGGGAGGTTCTTGGAAGGTCTTCACATAGTTGGTGGTATTCTAATAAAAGATAAGTACCACTTTTATGTTCATTTACATGCTGTGTAATGGTACATATGTTGTAATTGATGAGTATCGCCTGTATATATTGTATATGTTGCATGTGTAGGCTTATTGTTATTTTCACATTATTATTTATATATATGTAGAATAATCATTCTATGTTTATATAGATGTGTATGTTTTTCTGCAAGTATCTTTGTGTGGCATAGCCAGTAGTTTAAGGCTGGAGTTGTCACAGATCTGAATAAAGCAGTAGAGTTGTAGGTGTGGGTGGCATTGCCCGACCTGTTGGTGGTCCGGGATGTTACAATATGGTATCGAGCTCTAAAGGCTAAGTTAAGGTTGTGTGGGTGGCGTTTCCCAACCTTTTAGTGGTCGGGGATGTTAAAATATGGTATCAGAGCATGGTTACAACCTTGAACCTGGATGGGCCATGTTAGTGGAAGTTGAAGCAAGAGTTTGGAAGGATTTGTTGAAATGGACAAAACTCAAGCTCTGGCCCATGGTTTCAACGCAGAGCCTGGATGGGTTCGGTAAGTGGTCATTGGACCCTAGGTTTAAGGTGGAAATTGTGTCTGGAGAAACCAATTTCAAACCTCAGAACATTCCTGAGTGCCAAGAGGTTACCTTGGCCGTGTTACGAATCTTAGGAGGTGTAGCAGTATTATAAAACCATGACAGACATGGTATTGGGCTGCAAAGTAATGTGGGCTGTAGGATTTGTTCAAGAGAAGGAGGACAATGCCTGACCATCAAATATGGAAAATTTGTGAGGCGGTTACCTATGAGTTCTTTTGGAAATCTGTAGAGTAACGGAGTCCGTCTGTGTCGTCAATCTGAGAGAGAGGATACATGGTAGAAATCTATGGAATTTAGGTGAAATCACTTCAGGAGAAAATGAGTGTGGAGAGGTTGAAACTCCCGAAGCCCGAAGTCCTCGAAGTGGATTTACACCATAGATCTGGGAGAAAATATCGACTGTTAGATCAAGCCAAGGGTGGAATTTATGGTGCGGTATGAAGGACAGAGAACTCCCAAAGCTCCAAAGTCTAGAGTAATCCGGACCATCCATCAAAAGGGACATGTGTCAACAAATTGTCTTGTTCAGGATTTTGGTGTTCAAAAGAATTAGTGTGTGCTGAGGTGAGAACTCCCGAAGCCCAAAGCTCCGAAGCCTCGAAGAGATGAAGTGGTGAGTCATGATATTGTCACCTGGAGGTGACATGGACCTCTCCTATACCTTTCACGTGCCCCCACTTGGAATGTTGTTAGTTGTACTATGTGGGCCCTGAGGTTACATGACATAGTTAAAGGTCGGAGGACCCACACTAGAGTTGATCACAATACATCAATATCGAAAGCCAGGAGGCATTGCGGGGACCCAAGTTGCACGAGAGTTAATTTCCCAAGGTGGTCCTCCAATCCAGACCATGGTTTTAGAATGGGGTTACATGTCAGCATCAAAAGAATGGTGGGACGAAAGGTGGGTTAGTCCAAACCATCGATGCATGCCCCTGCAATTTGAAATGCATTAAGTGATGTGACTATTCGGTATCCTAGTTCAAGTATGGAAACAATGGGTCCAGTGGATGCATGACGCTAGTTGTGAAGTCTGGAGACTTGACACTCTAGAAGAATGGTTCATAAGGGAACAAAAGGAAGAACTTTCAAAAGTTTTGTAACGTCGAGGTGACGAGACGTAATGACATCACCAAAGGTGACATGGAAGTGTTAGAAGATTAACAGTTCAGTGTGTTAGGGGTATGTGGATGTAAAATCCTCCAAAGTCTTGAAGCTCCAAAACTTCGAAGTCCTAGAAATAAGATGCCTAAGGTTCCATAGTAAGTGCCATCCATTGGATGCTGAGTAGTCATGGACTGTTGATCCACCCTACTTCATGATTTCAGCAATCCAAAACTTCGAGATATTTGTTGTGAAGTGCTTGAAAAATTCTGAAACCGGAGGCCTGAAGTCCCGAATAAGTGCCTATCGACTTAGCGCTTGGCCACAACCTGTGGTTGCATGGGTTGGGGGATTAGAGAAAGGGGCTAGTTCCCGAAAAATTATTGCAAAACAGAGCAGAACTTAGAAATAAAAGATCTGCAAGGATTCTTGATTGCTCGAGAACCGCAAAATGAAATCTGAAAGTTTTCTTGAATCATATTGGTTTATGAATACTGTGGAATTTTTTAAGGACTGATGGCCTGACAAATTTCGGTTGACTGCACATTGTATTTGCAGAGTTAACGATTGTCAGAACAAAACCAAAATGGAGGGGGCACATAATGCTTCCAATTCAGAGAATGAAGCTAGAGGAATGGATGTCCATTTGGGAGTTGAAGGATCAAAATCCAATGTGCATGGATAAGAGATAGATAATGAGGGAGACATGATGAAAATCATTGAAAGGTTGCAAAATGATGTCTAGAGTCACCGAGTGGATAACAAAAAGCTCATGAAATCCAGGGAACAATAGGGAGAATTCAACATAAAGTT
>CBVK0102612789.1:0-30095 GCA_900067695.1 Picea abies
AGAATGGTGTGGGAGGATTATTTCACCTCTGGGACCAAGCCTGGATCAAGGAAGGTGGAATCTTTTACCATCGAGTTGATCTCTAGGATTTTAGACTCAAAACTCTAAAAATTGATTGTGCTCAAGAGCTCCAATGCAAAATAAGATAATAATCCCGAATGCCTTAGAAGTGTGCCCTGCCCTTTCTTTTATAGCTCCAATCTATTGATCTATTGAGTTAGTTAACCTCTAGGGTTAACTCTTAACTTTAACTCCCTTTTCTTTTCTTTCATTGAGTTACCCGTTTTCACACAAAGTCAACTCAGTAATAGAACGTTATGTTTAGGAAGTGTCTTCTAGTTGACTTTGTCCCCAACATGCCTGAGACTATAGTCTAGCGGGGATAGCTAGACTATTGAGTCTCTCCGGACCTCTTCATCAAGAGGTGGGGGACATTACAGCTCTCCCCTACTAGAAATTGCTTTCCCACAAGCAATTATGGACCTGTCTCTTGGATCAAGTGTTCCCCTTCCCAAGTGGCTCCATGGGTAGGTTCTTCCACTAACCAGATATTCTCTGATGCTTCTTTTCCTCAACTTCTTCTCCGTGACTTCAAATATCTCCTCTGGTATCAATACCAATTGTCCTTCTTCATCCATAGGTGGTAATTCATCGATAGGAGTGATATGCTTGTTGATGGCCCTCTTCAAACACGAAACATGGAAGACATTGTGTATTTTGTTGCCCTGTGGTAGATCTAACTCATATGCCACTACCCCTATCCTCCTGTTGACTCTGTATGGACCGAAAAAATGAGGTTGGAGCTTCTTTGCGCCACTTCTCTTAATGGATGTCTGCCTGTGAGATTGAAGCCTCAAATAAACCAAGTCACCGACCTCAAATGTGCGCTCAACCCTGTGCTTGTCTTCCTATACCTTCTGTTGATTTTGTGCCCTTTGTAGGTGGTCCTTCAGTTCCCTGAGTATGTCTTGACTCTGTTGAATCCAATCCTGAACCATGGGAGCCCTGTTGTCACCAAAGGCAATCTCTGCAAATGAGAGGGGGTCATAGTTGTATAAGGCCCTAAATGGTGGCATACCAATGGACATATGATGGGTGGTGTTGTAGCATTATTCCCCCAAGTGAAGCCATTTAACCCATGCCTTTTGCTGCCCTACCAAATAATTCCTGAGGTAGCCCTCAACCCATTTGTTGATTATCTCTATCTGGCCATCCGTCTGAGGGTGATAATTGGTACTAGGTGTTAGGGTCGTACCTACTAACCTGAAGAGCTCCTGCCAAAATGTGCTCATAAACCTGTTGTCTCTATCACTCACTATGGTTTTGGGCAAACCATGCAATCGGAAAACTTCCCGAAAGAACAGGTCTACAACCTGTGTTGCACTGTAATCTATGGCAATGGCAAAAAAGTGTACAAACTTAGTCAACCTGTCCACTCCCACGAAAAATGCAGTCTTTGCCCTGAGCCTTGGGCAACCCTGTGATGAAATCCATAGATATGCTTTCCCATTTGTGCTCCGGAATGGGAAGTGGTTGTAGTAGTCCTGCTAGGTGAGTGTGTTCATCTTTGTTGACCTAGCAAGTACTGCACTCCTTGATGTGGCTCATCACATCTTCTTTCAAACCCTTCCAAGCAAACTCTCCCGAACTTGTCTGTATGTCTTGATGAACCTTTGATGCCCTGCTACTGGTGAATTATGGCAGGCTTGTAGCACCTTGGCCTTAAAGGTTGATTCGGGAACCAAGAAAATTCGGCCCTTGTAATATATGATATCATCCATGATCCTGAAGTTGTCATCTTGTACCTGTCCATCCATCACTTTGCATGCAAATTTTTTTTTTGAATATTCCACCAAGAAGTGGGCTTTCCAATCCACTGAGATATCGGTCATGGCATAAACCGATGGTCTTCTGGATAAGGCATCTGCTACCACATTATTCTTTCCTTTGACAAATTCTATGTCAAAATCATAAGCCTGGATTTTGCTTACCCACTTCTGTTGCCTCTCATTCAAGTCCTTCTGATCTAGAAAGTACTTGAGGTTGTTGTGATCTGTCCTCACAACGAATTTTGCCCCAACCAAATACTACCTAAACTTAGCCAATGCATGCATGATGGCTAGCATTTCTTTGTCATTGATGGTGTAGAGGAGCTCAAGACCTCTCAATTTTCGGCTTTCATAGACAATAGGATGCCTATTCTGCATAAGCATTGCTCCAATGCCTTCCCCTGAGGCATCACACCCTACTGTGAAGGGTTGTGCGAAGTCTGGTAGGGCCAATACTGGACATGTACTCATCACTTTCTTCATTTTTTCAAAGGTTGACGGTGCTTCTGGGCTCCACTCGAATGCCCCCTTCTTGGTTAAATTGGTCAGAGGTGCACAAAGTTGAGAGAAACCTTTGACAAACCTCCTATAATAGCCACAGATGCCCAAAAACCCCTTCAACTCTGTGAGTGTCCTAGGTGTGGGCCAGTCAAGTATAGCTTGTATTTTTTCTTGGTGTACCTGTACCCCCTTCACTCCAATGATGTGTCCTAGATAAAGGACCTCTGTCATTCCAAATTCACATTTGGATTCCTTAGCATATAAGGATTGCTCTTCCATGATAGACAAAATCTGCTCCACATGTTGAAGGTGCTCCTCCCAAGTTTTGCTATAAATCAATAAATCATCAAAGAAGACCAATAGGAACTTCCTTAGTTGTTTGTTGAACAAATGAATCATGCAAGACTGGAAGGTGGTTGGTGCACTAGTCAACCCAAAAGGCATGACCAAAAACTCATAGTGTCCATAGTGACACCGAAAAGCAGTCTTGTAGATGTCTTGCTCCCTCATTTTTATCTGATGATAGCTGGAGCGCAAGTCAATCTTTGTGAAGTACACCGCTCCATAGAGCTCATTCAATAGCTCATCAATCCTTGGGATGGGGTATCTATTTTTTATTGTCTTCTTATTTAGAGCCATGTAGTCAATACACATGCACATTGTCCCATCTTTCTTTTTCACCAATACCATTGAAGATGCAAAGGGACTAGAACTCGGCCTGATGTGGCCCATGTCCAACAACTCTTTAATGGCCTTTTCAACTTCATCTTTATATTTATTGGGGTTCCTGTAGGGAGTGGTGATGACAGGTTTCGCATCATCTTCCAACTCTATGATGTGCTCAAATCCCCTATCTGGTGGTGCCCCTGGTAGTATAGGCTCAAAGACCTTGCTATGCCTGTCAATGATTTTCTGGATCTCGTGAGTAGTGATTTTCCCCTCTTATCTACCCTGACTGATATTCTACACTCTTCTGCATAAACAATGTCTTCCCTCTTAAAGATGGCCTCCATGCGTTTTGTTGTCACTACTCTCGGTGTGTTGCCTGTCATACCCCTGAGACCCACCTTTTTCACATTTTCTTCTGTGAAGGACATTTCCATGGTTTTGTAATTTGTGGTGATAGGCCCCAATGTACTAAGCCACTGTACTCCAAGGATGATGTTGGTGTCTAGAAGGTCCATAACATAGAAATCTTGTGCCAAATCATGCCTTCCCACTATAAGTTTCATTCCTAGAATGTATCTGTCACAAGTCATGGTGCACCCCCCTACTACCTCTACACGAAATCCCTCAAACTCAACTATCAGTATATGTCTTCTTTGCAGTAGGGTTGAGTCAATGAAGTTGTGTGAGGCACCTCCATCAATGAGAACCGAGACCTTTTGCCCTTGTAGCACCCCTCTCATCCTATAAGTGTTGAATTTAGGTACCCCACTGGTGGATGCAAGTGTCACCTTCTCATCTGCTATAAGGATGTGACTTGCATCTTCCTCTTCTGCCTGTACTAGGATTTTTGCCTCTATGTTCTGTAGATGGTCGAAATCTTCATCCTCCTCATCATCTGAGATCACCTCAATGTAGTGGGATTTGCCCTTACACCATGCATTTGTGTGTTGGATGCCATGGTTCTTTGCAGGTGAAGCACAACTTCTTCCTCCTCAATTCCCTCCTAGTGGGCTCATCCATCCTACCCCTTCCTCGGTCAAACCCCCTTGGGTCTCTCCCTCCTTGGTTCATAGGAGGTCTTTGGTCTCTACCCCCTTGGTTTAGAGGAGGTCTAGGGGTGAATCTCGTCTTTGTTTCCGATCCTAAGTCCCTGGTCTTCCAAATGGCATCATGCAAGTTGGTAGGTTTAAAAGCCTTGACCCAACCCCTCGAGGGCTCCATCAACCCTTCTGTGAAGAGCATCATAAGTCTCGATTGAGACACATCCTGTACCATCACTATTATTCTCTGGAACTCTTCTATGTAAACCTCTGGTGATCCTGTCTGTCTGAGCTGTGTAAGCTCCCTAAAAGGTAGCTCTGTGTCCCCCTGGTCAAACCTGTCAATGAGCCTCTGTGTGAACTCTGTATAGGATGTGATCTAATTGTGACCTAGTGTGGTCAACCCATGATACCACCAATCATGAGCCTTGCCCTCCAAGTACATGGTGGAAAATTTGATACCATCCATCTCCCTCATGGGGTTAAGCTATAGGTAGGTATCCAGTTTCTGCAACCATGCTTATGCAATCACCTTAGAAGATCCATCAAAATAAGGAATCTCCATCTTGCCTGCCCTGTGCTCCAATTCATAGTTGGGCCTTTGATACTATTCAGGTTTACCCCGAAACTTGATTCCACAATACTAGTCCAGCGTGGCGTGCCTCTAGAATCCTGCACTCAAGGCATAATACTCCTTGGCATACTGCTCAAAGTTGTCCTCAATTTCATCCTCATAGTTGTGTTGTGGTTGGTTACCAGTAATGTAGGTAGATAAGGTCTAGGGGTCGTCCTACTATGTGTTTCCCCTAGAGGAGCTCCACCTCCATAACTTTGTCCCTCAATGTGATAACGAGGGCTATACTCCTGCCAATGTCTAGTCCCCCCATGAGATCTATTAGCTTCCCTGTTTGCATAAACCTTTGGTCCCTTCCCTGCATGGGTCCTCTGTAAGAGGAGTTGCGCAAGTTTTTCCTAGTTGGCATTCACTCTTTCCAGAGTCTCTGTCATTTCAAGTTCTCACCTGCACACAGCTTCTTGGTTTTCCTGTAGGTCATGAACAAGGGTGCTTTGTGTCTGATTTATGGAGTGTTGTAACTCCTTGGCGAAACCGGCTAGAATCTGTGGCTTACTGTCCTCACCTGAACCATCCATCTCTGCCTTTGTTTCACTTGTCTGCTTCCTACGTCTTCCCATGTAAATACCACTGAACTTATGCATCTGTTAATCCCCACAAGTTGGGAGGATCAACGCTCTGATACCATTGTATTGTTCCCAAGCCAAATTTTTTGCTTGGAACACTAATTGTTAACTGTTTGTTATGTTTGCTTATGTGTTTGCAGGTTTACTCATGGATTAGGGTTTACTTTAAGAAATGGAATAGTAGATCTGAAGCATATAATCATAAACAAGACAAGATACACAAAGAACACCAGTATAGGACCAATGATGTCAGATTTCACCTCTATTTAAATAGTAGGAAGATCCTTTGAAAAAGAGATCTGCAAATCTGGAAGAAAACCCCAATAATATCAAAGATGGGTTGCCAGTCGATACAATAATAAGCAATACAAAGATAATAGCCTCCCAAAGGTTGTCTAAGAAGAAGATCCAAGCCTTTGAAGGCTCACAACATGCAAGATAAGACTGAAGATAAGAGAACCCGGTCAATATACTGCAGAACCACTCCAACTAGCTAAGTTGCGCACTGCTCTGGCTGCTGATGAACCCTCAAGTTTCGGCCCTCCTCTTTCTTAGCTCCAAATGCCTCCAAACTTTCCCGGAATGTAGATCGGGCTAATAGAATCCTCCTGGCCAAGTTTCAAGCTAAATGGAGAAGTTATGCTCCTCCAACTGAGCAAACCCCCTACTGGTTTGTCCCCTCCTGGTCTGACTGAATCAACAAGACTTCCTTCTCCCCACTAGGAGTCTCCAACTTCCACCAAAATCTCCAGAATGGTAGATCGGGCCAATAAGAACAAGCTGATGAAATCTCAAGACAATCTATGAAGATCTGAGCCAGTAAACAATGAAAACCACTTCTTGCAATGCGCCCTTCTCTCCTCCAAATCGTGCCAAGCTCCAGGAAATAAACTGTTGGGATACCCCCCTCCGGAATAGACTAGAAATGAAGCTAGGGACCATACAAAGAAAACCCAAATGCTCATTTGCCAAGAAGCCCCCTCCTTTCTCCAGATCAAGCCAAACTCCTCAAGGTGGTGCTCCCCACTAGCTGGAAACCCCCTAGGTTGTGCACTAGCTTGCTTCTATCACTAGATCAAACCCCTGCAACACTATAGAATGGTGTGGGAGGATTATTTCACCTCTGAGACCAAGCCTAGATCAAGGAAGGTGGAATCTTTCACCACCGAGTTGATCTCTAGGGTTTTAGACTCAAAACCCTCAAAATTGCTTGTGCTCAAGAGCTCCAATGCAAAATAAGATAATAATCCTAAATGCCTTAGAAGAGCGCCCTGCCCTTTCTTTTATAGCTCCAGTCTATTCATCTGTTGAGTTAGTTAACCCTAGGGTTAACTCTTAACTTTAACTCCCTTTTCTTTTCTTTCATTGAGTTACCCTTTTTCACACAAAGTCCACTCAATCATAGAACCTTATGTTTAGGAAGTGTCTTCTGGTTGACTTTGTCCCCAAGATGCCTGAGACTATAGTCTAGTGGGGATAGCTACCCTAGTGAGTCTCTCCGGACCTCTTCATCAAGAGGTGGGGGACATTACATCTTAATATTAGATATTCTATTGAGCCGACATGTCTTCTAGGGTTTTCACACATCTGTTTAGGGTTTCTCTTGCTTCCAAAATATTCTATTCTAGTCAAAGGTTACATATGGAATTTAATACCTCCCGCAGCTACCATAATATCAACACTCCCTCTTAGCTAGGGTGGTATTTGAAGATTTTCCAGGTCCTATCAGTTTGCCAACTGGGTCTGTCTTTGACCACATATTGGCTCCAAGTTTCAACTGTTATCAAAAGGTTTTGCTGCTTTTTTAGGACAGCCAACTGTTCAGGAACTTCTTGTTGATTTTTTATGGTTGTACTTGCAATTTTAGGTGCTCTAGCATGTAGTTTTAGTAACCAGAAGTTAGCACATGCATACTAAAATAAATACAACTCACCTAGAGATCTTTACAGCTGAAAATAAGCAGATCTAAAAAACTAACACACAACATTTTGTACAGAGGTATTTTTGGTCAACATGACCCTGGATAAAACCCCCCCAAGGAAAACCAATTTGGGATATATGTCTATATATGAGGAAATGAGATGGTCGAATACAACAATTACAAAATATAGATGAACCTGATACAATAGCAGCTTGATCCAAGCTGGAATACAAGTCCAAAAGAACCAGGTGCGCCCTAGGAAGGTGTGCCCCCCATAAATGCTCTCAAAACCACCATAACTGCTCCAGATGCAAATTGTGAGCTCATAATGGAAAACCCCTCCATAGGAATGAAGCTATGTTGTGTGGCCTCCCTCTGCAACTAATCCCACTGTAATCTGACGAGTGAAAGACTTCCCCACTACTAATGCACCCTCCTCAACAAGTGCACAATCCACAGTAATGAATGCTCCTCAATAAATAAACCAAGCTCCAAGCTAGATGCCTCCCTCCATGAAAGCATGCACCCAAGCTATCCTCACCTCATGCAACAAACCTCATGCCAAAGCTCCCTCTCAATCTCTCCAAGTGAGCAAATGAAGTTATGAGCTCTCCTTTGCCCTTTGCGCCCCTCTTGAACCTCCATAAGGATACCTAAGAAATCGATGGTTGAGATCATCCCATCTCCCATCTAATCAAAGGTTGAGATCTCTCAAAAAGAATCTCACTCAATAACCCACTTTGCGTTAAGTTCCCTAAGTTCACTTTATGTCTCTAATTCACCCACAAAGTGAATTAATAGTCATTTTAGGCATAAATGACAAAATTTTACTTTTGACTTAAAACTCCTAAGTCAAAGTGAAATTAGACACAAAGTACAAGGCACAAAGTACATAGTACATCCCACATGTGTCTAGAAGAGCAAAAACACATGGGGAACACCTCCCAATGTACATAATCTCAACACTATTAATGGTCTCAAACACATCCATCCATCTTCTCATGGCATGGGCAAGACTCACATAGTCTTGTAGACCATTCCACAGATAGCATTATCATAGATCAAGTCACGAGTATCATCATCATTATCAGCATCATCTGGTAGCAATCTGGCATCAAAACATATCATCGTACTTCTTCTTGGTATTCTTCTATCATAGACAATATCACAATATCCATGAGCTTCATTTAGCTATATTGATGATCCATCTCCACCACCATGTGTCTAGCACCTCAGGTCATTCTTGTCCCATGACAAGAATCATGACCTCATCGGAGCCACATTCACCTCATAGTTAATCATCTCATAGGATCACTCTGTGAATGCATTTATCTCAATTTTATCAGACACATGTGTCTAGCACCTCGGGTCGTTCTTGTCCCATGACAAGAATTATGACCACATCAAAGCCACAAACACCTCATGGTGATCCTCTCATAGGATCACTCCATGAATGCATTCAGCTCAATGCTATTGGACACGTGGAATTATACCTCAAGCACCTTGAGTCTTCAGTCCGTCAAAGACTACGTCGGGGCACATCTACTCTAGATGTAGATGTTCTCCATCTCCCCTGCTCTATAGCCCAGTTCCTGTGGAGATAGAGTCGACCTGATGCTTATCGGGGCTACTCACCTACTCATGAGTTAACTACTCACCTACTCGTGAGAGTTTCAAGTCCTAATGCAATTCACACATAGGAGATCTAGCAGCAACTCGAATCTTTACTCCGTCGAAGATTACATCTGGGCCTATTCCCACATGATCAAGTCTGTCTGATCAATCTTGGAATATCGGCACAATGTTACAATCATCAATACTCCCCCAGGGAAACATTTGCATTCCTTCCAAGCTTGTCACAGACAAAGGCTTAGTGTAAATGTCAACTATCTACTCATCTGTGGATAAGTAGGCTTGCCTCCACCTTGTGCCATTGTGTGTGGTTTTGTTTCTTGTTTTTCATTTCAAGTTATTTTCTTAATGTTTGCCTACACCTTGGGTGAAACATCCCCAATATCGTATGGCTAGATTAGTAATGTGTTTATGATTTGCTTATGCTTAGATGGTTAAAATCTTCTAGAGGTAGATATCATACACATACTAGATCTTAGCTTAAGCCCTTGGGGCATAATCTTACTTACATGCTATAATCTTTCAAGTTTCATAACACATGTTCTAATGCAATATCACATGGTTTAATGCAAATGATGGTGGTTTAGGAAATAATCCTTTTAATTTGCAAATAACTTATCTTTAAGGCCATTTGCCATCATCTAAGTTTGAAGTATATGTGGGGCATGTTTATGGTGACACACTCTTATTTCAGCAAGTACTTTTCATCTCTTAGCACCTTTTTCTTAATGCAATAACACTCATGGTTAAGTAGTGATTGTTGAAATAATGTAACTGCAAAGTGTATTCTTATTATTATTTGATATATTATTCATTGGATCAATCCCCATTGTGGATTGATCATGTTGGCTATTGTAAAAGGACCAAATCCCCTTTTGCGGATTGGTCATAATATAATTGTAATAGGCAAAAGAAAAAGTCGGCCCCAGAATATATCAAAGAGGCCCCGAAATATAATAAAGGTGGTTATAACCACCCAAATTAAGAAGTCGGCCTTGCCAGTGAAGAGACACTTCACACGTGTCAGTTTAGTATAAATAAGGAGGCTCTGCCTCACTTAGATACACACCTCACTTGCTCATTGAGAGACAAGTTTCAGAATTGCAGTTGGAGAAGAGAGAGAGAGAGAGAGAGAGATAGTGGCGCATCTTTGGGAGAGAATCTTTTGTATTAGCTTAAGTTATCTCTTGGCATTGTATTGGTTATCTATAATAAGAAAGTTTTGTTCGGTTTTCTTCCCCTAGAGGGTTTCCCAGGATAAATGTTGTGTCTCTTGTGATTGTGTATTTCTCAGTGATCTTGTCTCATGTTGTTGTTATCTATTGAAATGCAAAGAACTATAATAATGGCTTAAACATTAACATGGTATCAGAGCCAAGATGAAGAGAGCATCTTTCACAAGAGAAAAGTGAAAAACGCCACTATTGTCGTACATGCAAATTAGGGTTTTTTGTTGGAGAGGTATTTCAGCCCTAAAACCATCTAGAAAAGTGCACCCTCCCCCAAGGATTACTTTGGCACTCTCAGCGCACCTTTTCAGTGGCTAGATCTCCCGAAAAGTGAAAAACCCTAGTTT
Source organism: Picea abies (assembly GCA_900067695.1). Taxonomy (NCBI): domain Eukaryota; kingdom Viridiplantae; phylum Streptophyta; class Pinopsida; order Pinales; family Pinaceae; genus Picea; species Picea abies. The sequence goes on from CBVK0102612789.1 coordinate 10,369, forward strand.
CACAAAGTACCAGAAAACCAGAGAACCAAAAGTACCAGAGTACCTGAGGAAACAGAAAACCAAAAGCACCAGTCCAGAAATCTGCAGATCAAGTTTGCAGGGGTAAAAGTTGGATTTTCTCAGATCCAAGCACACCAGGTTACTCGCCTCAGCCAAGCGCATCTCCTGGTAAGTTCAGAATTTGATTTTGAGCATTTTCATTTTTTGGTCATTTTCCCAGCTCCAGGTAAAAGATGTCTGCAAGCACGAACCTTGCTGACAAACTGGAAGGTGTGAAAAACTTTCATGCCTGGAAGTATAGGATCGGCCTGATCATTGAAGAGAATGATCTGGCAAGATTCGTCAAAGAAGAAGTACCGGAACCCGACGATACTGCAGAAAAAGCCAAGCATCTAAAGGACACGATCAGGGCCAAAAGAATCATTGCAGATTCAATCAAAGACCACCTGATTCCTTATGTGTCATCAAATAACACTCCAAAAGAAATGTTTGATGCCCTAAGCAGACTGTACGAAGGAAAGAACATAAACCGGAAGATGAATCTAAGAACTCAACTGAAGAATACGAGGATGCAAAAAGGAGAAACAATCCAAGAATATTTCTCCAGAATCTCAGAATTTAAAGAACAGTTAGAAGCAATTGGAGACACCATAGATGAAGACAAGCTCATAATGACAGATCTTAATGGTCTCACAAGACCTTGGGATGCATTCATCCAAACGATTTGTGCCAGAATAGAGAAACCGAAGTTTGACCGTCTATGGGAAGAATGCATTCAAGAAGAAACAAGAGTAGCTAACCGTGAAGCACTATTAGCAAAAGATGATGATCAACCCCTAGCTACTCACACCAAAAGAGGAAGGAAGAAACCCTACTTCCAAAAGGAGACTCATAAAGAGCCTCAACCGCCAAACAAATTCAATAATAAAGAATCTCATCCAAAAAGATTTCAGAAGAGAGGACAATGAAGGGAAAGAGATTACTCATCTGTACAATGCTATCATTGTGACAAGATGGGACACATGGCGAAATTTTGTCCAGCCAGACAAGAAGAATACAAGAGGAAACATAAGAGGCACCATGCCCATGCAGTTGAAGATGAAGAGCCACCTGCAAAGATGATAACAGAGCAGATCAAAGACTATGTCTTAATCTCGTCCCTCTCAGGATCAGTAACACCTGGAGAGGACACATGGCTCATTGATAGTGGTGCCTCCAAACACATGACAAATCAGAGAGACATTCTCTCTTGTATTTCAGAAAAGAAGTTTTCTCAGAAAGTGACACTTGTAGATGATTACCAATATCCCATCAAGGGAGTGGGAGAATCAAGATACAAGCTAAATTCAGGTAACTCAATAAAGATGAAGGACGTATTCTTTGTACCAGGTTTGACAAAGAACCTACTCCCCATTTCTGCTTTAGAAAAGAAAGGCTTCAGAGTTGTCTTTATAGATGGAGAAGTCCTCATGTGGGCTAAAGGAGAAACCATGAATGAAGCAATCATCATTGGAAAAGAAGAAAATGGCTTGTATAAGCTACGGGGTCACTCAGAGGCTACCATGACCCACGCCATTGAAAATTCATGTGAACTTTGGCATAGAAGATTAGCTCACATCAATTACAAGGCACTACCATACATATGCAAAGTTGTCACAGGTCTACCAAAATTCAAAATTGACCATGAAGGCATGTGCAATGGATGTGTGCAAGGGAAGAACATCAAGAACCCTTTTCCGAAGAGAGACAGCAAAGCAAAAGGAGGCATAGAGCTCATTCATTCAGATGTATGTGGCCCAATGCCATCATCCTCCATTAGTGGGTATGTATACTATGTATCATTTATTGATGATTATTCTCGTAACACCTGGTTGTATTTTTTGAAATCTAAAGATGAAGTGTTCAGCAAGTTCAAGGAATTTAAAGCCTCGATAGAGAACCTTTCCGAAAGAAAGATCAAGATACTCAGGTCAGATAATGGAGGAGAATATACCTCAAAAGAGTTCGTGAGCTTCTGCAAGGATGTTGGGATCAAGAGGGAACTCACAACTCCCTATAATCCTCAACAAAATGATGTAGTTGAACGAAAGAACAGAACGATAATGGAAGTTGTGAAGACTATGATCCATGATCAAGATCTTCCAATGTGCTTATGGGCAGAAGCAGCAATGACAGTCGTTTATGTGCAAAACCGATTATCCCACAGTGCACTTGGGTTCAAGACCCCGGAAGAGATGTTCACCGGAAAGAAGCCAGAGGTAGGCCATCTCAAAATATTTGGCTACCCAGTATTTATACATATACCGAAAGAGAAAAAAAACAAGTTGGAACCCTCAGGAAAGAAGGGAATATTTGTGGGATACTGTGAGGCCTCCAAGGCCTTCAGGATCTATATACCAGGTCACCGCCACATTGAGATCAGCAGGGATGTGACCTTTGATGAATGCAGTGCTCAAGAAATCGAGAAGATGCCATCTTGAAGAAGTACGTGAAGAAGTACCCGTAATCCCCAGAACTGCAGAATCAATGAGGGAGGTTCCCAGAGCTGCAAAACCAGTGAGGGAAGACGTAGTTTCCCCTGATGAGGAAATTCCAGAAGACCGTGACATGGTAGAATTTCAAGAACCGCCTCAGATGACAGTCCTCCATAAAAGAAAGCCAGCTTGGGCTAGAGAGCTCATTCAAGATGGAGAGAAGTATGGTGTTCCCCAAGGAACCACGAGACAGGTGAAAAGACCAAAGCCATTCTCCAGTTATACGGCTTTGATGTGTGACCTCCTAAAGAAGGAGCCTACCTGCTTTGAAGAAGCCATTCAGATGAAAGAATGGACAGATGCCATGATAGAGGAATACCAATCCATAATAAAGAATGATGTATGGGAAATAGTTCCCAGAACGAAGAGTAAAAACGTGGTATCCTCCAAATGGCTCTTCAAAATAAAACATGTTGCTGACGGAAGTATTGAGAAGCATAAAGCAAGATTCATCGCTCGTAGCTTTTCTCAAAAGGAAGGCATTGACTATGAAGAGAAATTCGCTCAAGTAGCCAGATACAATTCGATCAGAACCATCCTAACCCTTGCAGCTAAGATGAAGTGGATGATGCACCCGATGGACGTAAAGACAGCCTTCCTAAATGGTGTCATCGAAGAGGAAGTGTATATAAAGCAACCTCAAGGATTTGAAGTTGAAGACAGGAAGTCTCATGTCTGCAAGTTTAAGAAATCCTTGTACGCATTGAAGCAAGCTCCTAGAGCTTGGTATGGCCGGATAGACAGTTTCCTGAAGAGCTTGAGCTTTACCAAGAGTAAAGCAGATTCTAACCTCTACTTCAAGGTTATGAACGATGAGCCAGTAATATTACTACTATATGTGGATGACTTATTCTTAACCGGAGAAGAAAAGCTCATCACTGAATGTAAAAAGAGACTTGCCTCGGAATTTGAAATGAAAGACCTTGGCCTAATGCATTATTTCTTAGGTTTTGAGGTATGGCAGAGTCCATAGAGGATCTTCCTTAACCAAGGGAAGTATGCAGTCGAAATCCTGAAGAGATTCGACATGTTAGAATGCAAGTCCATGAACACACCCATGGAAGCGAAGCTGAAGCTGTTGGTCGACACTTCGTCAAAATTGATTGATGCCACGTTGTACAAACAGATCATTGGATCATTGATGTACCTGACGAACACCAAACCAGACATTTGTTTTTCCGTGAACACCTTGAGTCAGTTTCTGGTAGAGCCCAGACATGTTCACCTAGTGGCTGCAAAACATGTGATGAGGTACCTTAACAGTACAATAGATTGTGGTCTCAGTTATGATGGAGATCATGATTTCACATTGAATGGATACACTGATTCAGATTGGGCAGGAAGTGTTTCTGACAAAAAAAACACTTCAAGATGTTGTTTTAGTTTGGGATCAGCCATGATCTCGTGGCAGAGTAGGAAGCAATCCAGCATTGCTCTCAGCACAGCGAAAGCAGAATACATTGTTGCATGTTCTGCCAGCTGCGAAGCTATATGGCTTCGAAAGTTGTTGACTAGCCTATTTGACCTAGAGATGGAAGCAACCACGATCCTATGTGACAACCAGAGCTGCATAAAGATGACAGAGAATCCTGTATTCCATGACAGGTCGAAGCACATAGAGATTCGTTACCATTACATCCGTGACATGGTGCAGAGAGGAGCCTTAAAGCTCTAGTACGTTATCACGGATGAACAAGTTGTTGATGTGTTGACCAAGCCTCTATCTTGTGTAAAGTTTGACCACTTTCGAGATAAGCTTGGTATAGTCCGAAAGGACCTTCCTCGAAAGGGGGAGTAGTTTCTGTGATAACACATCTCTTGCTTCCAGCTTTATTGCTGTGACGTAAAGCAAGACGATGTGACAAGACTAGAACTATGCTTCCGGCTTAACAGCTGCGACGTAAAGCCATTCTAGTATCCTGCTTCCATCTTGATTGTTGTGATGTAAAGCAGGACGAGTATCTTGCTTCCATCTTTATTGCTGTGACGTAAAGCAAGACGATGAGAGGAGACTAGTACTATGCTTCTGGCTTAACAACTGTGACATAAAGCCAGTCTAGTATCTTGCTTCCAACCTGATGGTTGTGACGTAAAGCAAGACGATGTGATGAGACTAGTACTGTGCTTCCGGCTTGACAGCTATGACGTAAAGCCAGTCTAGTATCTTGCTTCCACCTTAAGTGTTGTGACGTAAAGCAAGACGTTGAGATGAGACTAGTACTGTGCTTCCAGCTTGAGAAGCTGCGACATAAAGCCAGTCTAGTATCTTGCCTCCAGCTTGATTGTTGTGACGTAAAGAAAGACAAGTACTGAGCTTCCAGCTTGACAGCTGTGACGTAAAGCCAGCCCTATATTATGATGAGCCAGCCTCGTGTTGTGATGATGATGATGTATTAGTTTTATACTAATTCATATTGATGCAGATGATGATTGCATTCCTTTGAGAATGACGATGCTGCCGATGAAGAAAACTTCCGATGATTTATATATACGCCAGTCAGTGTTCCAAGATGATATTGATGATGTTGTCCTCTCACCCACTTGATGTTGTTGATGATATTGTCCTCTCTCTCTCGCCTGATGCTGTTGAAGAATATCCTTCTTGTTAAGGGGGAGTGTTCAAATAATATAATTGCAAAGTGTATTCTTATTATTATTTGATATATTATTCATTGGATCAATCCCCATTGTGGATTGATCATGTCGGCTATTGTAAAAGGACCAAATCCCCTTTTGCGGATGGGTCATAATATAATTGTAATAGGCAAAAGAAGAAGTCGGCCCTAGAATATATTAAAGAGGCCCCGGAATATAATAAAGGTGGTTATAACCACCTAGATTAAGAAGTCGGCCCTGCCAGTGAAGAGACACTTCACACGTGCCAGTTTAGTATAAATAAGGAGGCTAACCTCACTTAGATACACACCTCACTTGCTCATTGAGAGACAAGTTTCGGAATTGCAATTGGAGAAGAGAGAGAGAGAGAGAGAGTGGCACATCTTTGGGAGAGGATCTTTTGTATTAGCTTAAGTTATCTCTTGGCATTGTATTGGCTATCTATAATAAGGAAGTTTTGTTGGGTTTTATTCCACCAGAGGGTTTCCTAGCATAAATGTTGTGTCTCTTGTGATTGTGTATTTCTCAGTGATCTTGTATTATGTTGTTGTTATCTATTGAAATGCAAAGAACTATAACAATGGCTTAAACATTAACAGTGATGAGCTAAAGCATTTTCTTCTTTCTTTGGCAACTTGTTCTTGCCCTTTCATAGCATTCTTTTCATACAAGCTTGCACATGTTTATGGTTAAGTAAATGGTGTAGAAATAACTTGTTCTTTTCAGCAATTCATTCTACATGCTATATGTGTTTACATGCTTCATTCTTAAGATTTAAAACACATCTTTTGGTCTGATTAAAGTTTCGGTTTTGGCACTTTTTCACTAATTTTGGACAAGTAAAAGTCAATTAAACACTCACAAACACCTTAAAATAATTAGCCCATAGGCATAATAATATATTAGACTTAATAGGACACCTAAATTTTCCATCTTCGCCATCTAAAACGGGGTTTGATGAAAGCAACGGAAGGTGCCAGGCTGGGGACGGTCTCACGACGTGCAGCGTCCTTTTCGGGAGTACTCGGATCTTTAGGGTTGACCTATGAAGCTAGGGTAGGCCTCGTTGCCTCACTTCTTGAGGGTAATAAAATCTTTAAGTAACCCTTAATTCACTAAGCATTTAAACAACTTAGCTATATTGGTACATCTTATGGTTCAATACTTGCAAGCATAACTCTTTTTCAATCTTACATGCAAGTAACATTTCTTTTGCTTTGTGGAATAATTAACTAAGTGTCATTTTTTAGTATTGTGGAACACTTGTGCTTTAAAGCTTTCAAATCTTTTGTTAAGTGTTCTTTGTGGTGTGATCCCTCAAGAGTTAGCACATCCCATTTGGAGGCATCAACTTGTTGGGTCTTGAGTGTTGTGGTTGTCGTTGAAAAGCAGTCCAATAGAGTAATTGTTATTGGGGCATGCTTGGTTTAATGTGTTGATGATCTCCATGCTTTAAAATCCTTTATTTCCTGCACATTAAAACACGTGATTAACTTGCCTTTTGTATCTTTATATTTAGCAGTTCTTAGATATTCTTGTTGTATCTATTGTATCATCTATTCATCTTGTATCTAATTGTGGATTTGTATCTAACATTGTTGTGAAGTAATTGTAGTCATTGTTTTATTTGTAAATCTTTTTTAATCAAACCCCCTCAATTTAGTTGACCCCTTTTCCCAACCATAGGCACTAGTCTTGGTTGACTTAGGGAAGGGCTTGCTTGACATAAGTAGATTGTTGCATCTTGCATTACTGCCTTTGCATCATAGGTTAGTCTTTCCCCCAACCTTGTAACTAATTAAAACCAACTACTAGAACATAACGTTAATCACATCTAGTAACTAGGGTCTACCCCCCTTGGCTTCCCTAGGAGTAAGCCTAGACAGAAGAGGTTCAAGTCAAAGTGACAGCGTGGGCTTTGAACCTAGGCATTGTGCCTCCAAGGACACACTAAGTGAGCAGAACTTAGCTCATGTTTGCAAGTGTGTATAAGGACGGCAACAGGAGGTATTCTCCACCACTCCTACTTTGTCTCTGAAGTAAACAAACTTCCCCTTCACTAGGGGCTTAGTGAGAATATCTGCAATTTGCTCGTTTATGGAAATGTGTTGGAGCTTCATTGCTCCCTTCTATACTCTGTCTCTGATGAAGGGGTATCTGATCTCAATGTGTTTTGACCTATCGTGAAACATTGGATTCTTTGAGAGCTTGATACAACTCTGATTGTCGTAGTGAATCACGGTGGTTCCAACTCCTGACCAAACAATCCTGCAAGAAGCTTGCGAAGCCAGATAGCCTCACAACTCGCCAAACTAGTTGCCATATACTCTACCTTTGCTGAGTTGAGTGCCATGGAAGTTTGTTTCTTGCTATACCAAGAAACCACTGTTGATCCCAGGTTGAAACAACCACCAGAGCTGCTCTTCCTATCTATTGCACTACCTGCCCAATCTGAGTCTGAATATCCATGCAGCATCACTCGATCACCTCTAACATATCTCAGCCCAAATCCAACTGTACCCCGAAGGTACCTAAGCTCATGTTTTGGAGCTTCGTTGCTCCCTTCTGTACTCTGTCTCTAATGAAGGGGTATCTGATCTCAATGTGTTTTGACTTGTCGTGAAACACTGGATTCTTTGAGAGCTTGATACAACTCTGATTGCCGTAGTGAATCACAGTGGGTTCCAACTCCTGACCAAACAATCCTGCAAGCAACTTGCGAAGCCAGATAGCCTCACAACTCGCCAAACTGGCTGCCATATACTCTGCCTATGCTGAGTTGATTTCCATGGAAGTTTGTTTCCTGCTATACCAAGAAACCATTATTGATCCCAGGTTGAAACAACCACTAAAACTGCTCTTCCTATCTATTGCCCTACCTGCCCAATCTGAGTCTGAATATCTATGCAGCATCACTCGATCACCTCTAACATATCTCAAACCAAATCCAATTATACCCCGAAGGTACCTAAGCTCATGTTTTGTTGCTACCTAATGCACCTACCTCGGCTCAACCATGAACTCACTCAAGGTGTTGACAGCAAAACAGATATATGGCCTAGTATTAACCAGGTACATCAACGACCCAATCAACTGCCTATACATCGTGGGATCCACCAAATCTGAATCTGAAACCCCCAACGTATTCAGATTGGTAGTCATAGGTGTGGTCATGGACTTACAGTCCATCATCCTGAATCTCCTCGGTATCTCAATTGCATACTTCCCCTATCCAAGGAAGATCTCGCCTGGTTGTTGCCACTCCTCTAATCCCAAGAAATAATGCATCAATCCAATATCCATCATTTTGAACTCTGAGGCCAATTCCTTTTTGGACCTGGTAATGACCTTCTCAGCTCCTGTGAGAAACAAATCATCGACATATAACACCAATATGAGAGGATCCTTACCAACCTGTAGGAGATATTGGTTGGGGTCTTCGTCACTCTTGGTGAAGCCCAAGCTCTACAAACACCCATCAATCCTCGAGTACCATGCCCTAGGTGCCTGCTTGAGTCCATGCAATGCCTTCTTCAAAGTGCACACATGGGATTTCCTCCCATGTACCTCAAAGACTTAAGGTTGCTCTATGTATATTTCTTCCTCAATTACACCATTGAGAAATGTTGTCTTCACATCCATCTAATTGATCTTCCCCTTCATAACCGAAGCGAGAGAAATAACCGTCCTGATCGAAGTATACCTGGCCACTGTAGCAAAGGTCTCCTCGTAGTCCACTCCCTCTTTCTGGGAGAACTCTCTTGACACGAACCTTGCCTTATACTTCTCGATACTGCTATTTGCAGTATGCTTAATCTTGTAGATCCACTTGGAAGTCACTACAGACTTCCCTTTCAGTCTCGAAACTATATCCCATACGTCATTCTTCATGATGGATTAGTACTCCTCCATCATGGCATCCTTCCAAACCTGCTGGCCTGTTGCTTCCTCAAAACTGGAAGGCTCGGAGTCAATTATCTTCCTCATAAGAGCCACATAGTTGGCGAATCTCTGTGGAGGTCTACTCTCGCTGAAGGTGCCTCTAGGAGTTGTGTGCCTCTACATCCTTCAAAGTATCTTGAAGCCATCTAGGCCTCGTGTCTTCATCACTAGGAGGATCCCCTGGATCCACAAACTCCTCTGACTCCTCATGATCTGAGGGTTACTCCTTGTAGAAATTCGAGGAACTATGAGGCTGCCAAAATAGCTCTGTCCTTGACCTGAAATTTGGCTCTAAGTTTCAATCGTCAAGACTGTCCTTTGTTGTTGTTTTGGGACAGCAAAAAGTCAAGTAACTTTCAGCTCATAATTTTTATGGTTAGGTGCTCTTTTGAGGTGCCCTTGCAAGTGTTTTTATACCCCAATGTTAGCACATGCAGTATACTCAAACCAAATAACACTCCTCTTGATCTTTACAACTCTAACAAGTTGATCTATACTCTAAGCAAGCATGAAATGAACACAAGTATTTTTGGTCAACATGACCCTGGAAAAACCCCCCAGGGAAAACTAGTTTGGAATGAAAGTATATATAATGATGATCTTAAGTAGTGAATACAACAAGTAAGCTAATATAATGGAACCTGATACAATAGCAACTCCTCACGAGATGCTTTCGAGTTCCAAGAAGAGAAATGAACCCAAACTTAGTGTGCCCTCTTCCCTTGTTGCTCTATCCACTGAAGTGATGTGCCCTCCTTTTTCCTTGACCCAATGAAGAATCCCTTCCACACAAACAACCTTTTGTATGTCTCCTCCAACATGAGCCAAACAAATATGAGATAGCACAAGTTCTTCTAGTACCAGCTAGTGGTGCACCCTCCTCCAAGCAATAACCAACACCAACAAATAATGAGGACCTAAGCCTCCATGAGCCCTCCATGAAAGATGGCGCCCAAGCTCTCCCCTCCCAATGCTTCCATTCTCATCCTCTTGCCCTTCTCCAAACTCTCTTGGTGAACATACAAGTGAATAAGCCTGCAAATGCCCTATGCGCCCTTCTTAAGAAATCATAAGGAAACCTAAAAGATGAATGGCTAGGATCACTCCAAGCCATCTCTAATCCATGGTTGAGATCTCTCCAAAAGAATCTCAACTCAAAACCCACTTGGGTTAAGTTTCCATAGTTCATTTTATGTCCCCCAATTCACCCACAAAATGAATTAATAGTCACTTTTCACTCAAGTGACAAATTTCACCCTTTTGACTTAGGAAAATGTCAAAGTGAAATTAGACATAAAGTATAAGGCACAATGGGTCAAATATTTCCCTCTTGTGGTTAGAGACCCGCAACCAAAAGGGGACCACTTTCCAAGGTACCCAAATCTCAACACTCCTCAATACTTGATGTTCCTATACTCGCCTCAATCTTTGGAGCCACATACTGTGGTCTTACGGGACCTCCTAAAGGCTAAGTCCTCCTCAAACCTGACACCCTGACTAACCTCAAAATATCAATGTCCTGGAATGTAGATGTTGTAGGCCTTCCATGTCTCATTGTATCCCACAAACATGCCCTTCTTCCCAAAAGGCTCTAACTTCATCCTCTTCTCCTTAGAAACATCGATGTAGACTGGACAACGAAAGATCCTCAAGGGCCCTATCTCTAGTCTCAGTCCCGTGAATGCCTCCTTAGGAGTTTTGTCCTCCAAGATCAAATGAGGACTCATGTTCTAAACACAAACTACAGTATTGCATGCTTCTGCCCAGAGCATCATGGATAGGTCTTGGTCATGTAACATTGCCCTGGTCACCTCAATTATTGTCTAGTTATTCCTCTCTGCAACCCTGTTCTACTGTGGGTTGAAAGGAATTGTCAACTCCCTCTTAATTCTTGCGTCCTTGTAGAAGTTCTTGAACTCGTTAGAGATATACTCACCTCTGTTATCTGGGCTCAAAACCTTGATCTTTTTCTCTGTCTGATTCTCCACCAGAGCTCTGAACTCCCTGAATCGACTGATACTTCATCCTTGCTCTTCATGAAGAAGATCCATGTCCTCCTAGAATAATCATCAATAAAGGTCACGTAAAACCGACAATCACTCGCAGATGGAACTAACATCGGTCCACACATATCTAAATGTACCAGGTCCAGGATCTCTTAGACAACAAGGTGCCTAAGAGGTTTGTAGTTATTTAGCTATGGTGAGCAACATCGGTGAGTCCAAGCCTTCCACTTTTGAGGAGGCAGCAGACCAGCAGGTCTAGAAGGATGCCATGGTGGAAGAGTACAATTCCATCATGAAGAATGATGTGTGGGAGGTTGTTTCGAGACCTGAGGGGAAGCCAGTGGTGACTTCCAAGAGGCTCTATAAGATCAAGCATGTTGCAAATGGCAGCTTAGTTTGTGGCTACAGGGTTCTCATAGGTAGATGGAGTCGATTGTGATGAGACCTTCGTTCCAGTTGCTAGATATACTTCGATCAAGGCAGTGATCTCCATTGTAGCAGAGATGGATTGGAAGATCCACCAAATGGATGTGAAAACTGCATTTCTAGATGATCTCATACAGGCAGAACTGTTCATTGCACAGCCACAAGGCTTTGAGGTTCATGGGAGAGAGTCTCATGTGTGCAAGTTGAAAAAGGTGTTATATGGTCTGAAGCAAGCTCCCAGAGCTTGGTATTCGAGGATTGATAGCTACTTGCAGCAGATGAGTTTTGAGAAGAGTGAGGCGGATCCCAACCTTTACTACATTGTGGTTGATGAGACAGATCCCATTCTTGTGCTATATATTAATGATCTTTTCATTACAGGGGCAGAGAGACTCATAGTTGGTTGCAAGCAAAGTCTTGCTTCAGAGTTTGAGATGAAAGATATTGGGTTGATGAACTATTTCTTGGGATTGGAAGTTTGGCAGGAACCCAGACATATTTTTCTGGGGCAGAGCAAGTATACATTCTGAAAAGATTTCAGATGGAGGTTTGTAGGCCTATGTCAACACCCATGATTACCAACTGGAATAAGCTTAATGCTTCTGAGTCCGACTTGGTTGATCCCACGATATATCGTCAGATGATAGGCTCATCGATGTATTTGGTCAACACCAGGCCAGATATTTGTTTTGTTGCCAACACTCTCAGTCAATTTATGGTGGAGCCTAGGAGAGTGCATTAGGTGGCAGCAAAACATGTGCTCGGGTATCTACTGGCTACGGTGGATTATGGTTTGGACTATGTGAGAGAGGATGGAGTCAGTTTGACAAGCTACACAAACTCAAATTGGGTAGGTTGTGTTGTTGACAGGAAAAGTACTCCAGGGCGTTGTTGCGGATTGAGTTCAGCAGTTGTGTCGTGGTTCAGTCGGAAACAAAATTCAGTGGCATTGAGTTCTGCTTAGGCAGAGTACATGGTATCAAATTTTGAGTTGTTATTAAGTTCTTTTCAATTTACTAGAGAATAACAGCATAAGTAGGATCACTAAAAGAAACACGATCACAAGGTACACAACATTTTATCCTAGGAAACCCTCATGGGGGAGAAAACCCAGCAAAAACTTCCTCAATAATATATTGACAATACAATGCCAAGACTAAAGAACAAATCACCAAGAATAACCTAGTACTGAGCATGTGCCTCTCTTCTCCTTCTTGCAACTACAGCTTCATTCAAAACTTGTGCTCTAGATGAGTGACTGAGTGGGTGAATGAATGAGGTGCCATCCTCATTTATACTAGCTGAAGGGGCGCTAGGGTTATGTCTCTTCACCAAGCAGGGCGACTTCTTCCAATAATGGTTAAGACCACTTTAATAAACCCTAGGGGCCGACTTCTCAAATAGCACCATACGAATATGTTTTGACCAATCCACAAGAGAGGATTTGGTCTTATACAAGACCCGACATGATCAATCCACAAAAGAGGATTTGATCTATATAATAATAACTCAATTATAATTAGATTATTCTTCTAAGTTAGAATATTTCAACACTCCCCCTTAATAAGAAGGGTATTCTACTGACATAACCCAATACAACATCATCAAAAGAGAGAGAGGGCAGCAACATCATCAACATCTAGAACATTGACTGGCACATCTACAAATCATCGAAAGTTTTTCTCAGCATTAATATCATCATCGTTCACAGCATGGAGCTGGAGTAGTATCATCATCATCGTTCACAGCATGGAGCTGGAACAGCATCATCATCGTCGTTCACAGCACGGAGCTAGAATAGCATCATCATCATCATTGTCAGCATGAAGCTAAAACATCAGCCTCAATAGCATGAAGCTAGAGCAACAATCTCACCAACACGAGGCTGGTACATTATCATCATCAACACGAAGTTGAGTCAATTAGCATCATCAGCACGAGGCTGAAACAACAACATCATCGGAACGAGGCTGCGAAAACAACATCATCAACACGAGGTTGAGACAACAACATCATTAACACGAGGTTGAGACACCAACATCATCAACACGAGGCTGAGACAACAACATCATCACCACGAGGTTGAGACAACAACATCATCAGCACGAAGCTGAGACAACAACATCATCAACACGAGGTTGACACAACAACAACATCAGCACGAGGCTGAGACAACAACATCATCAGCACGAGGCTGAGATAACAACATCATCATCATATGGCAACAAAATGAGGGAGGTGCAACAACAACATTTTGTGGTACTCTGACAAAAAGTCCTTACCGGACCTTTGGGATCTACCCAAGAATCATAAGATTCCCTAGGATATAAAATCCTAACGGAACTACCACATGGTACTCTGACAGACCGACCTTACCGGACCTTCAGGATCTGCCCACGAATCATACTATTCCCTAGGATTATAAAAATCCTAACAGAGCTAACACTACTGACCACAGTTGGCATATACATGCACAGGTACTCTAACAGACCATCCTTACCGGACCTTCGGGATCTGTCTAGGGATGATCAGTCCCCTAGCATATAAAATCCTAACTGAGCTACCCATTGTTGGTCAGGATACCATAGTATCATCAGCATCACTCCCCATTTCGAGGGAGGTAATTTCGGACTATACCAAGCTTGTCTCAAAAGTATTCAAACTTTACATGAGACAGAGGCTTGGTCAACACATATGCAACCTGCTCATCTGTGCCAACATATTGGAGCTTTACAGCTCCTCTCTGCACCATATCACGAATGTAGTGATACCAGATTTCTATGTGCTTTGACTTATCATGGAACACTGGGTTCACTGTCATCTTTATGCAACTCTAGTTATCACATAGAATCACGGTGGCTTCCATCTCCAAATTGAATAGACCTGTCAACAACTTCTTAAGCCATATTGCTTCATAACTGGCGAAACATGCTGCAATGTATTCTGCTTCTGTCGTACTAAGAGCAATACTGGATTGTTTCCTGCTTTGCCATGATGTCATGGCTGACCCCAGACTGAAACAACATCCTGAAGTGCTCTTTCTATCAGAAACACTTCCAGCCCAATCTAAATCGATATAACCATATAGTCTGAAATCATGATCTCCAGTATAACAGAGACCATAATCCAATTTACCCTTAAGGTATCTCATCACATGCTTTGCAGCCACAAGGTGAACACATCTGGGCTCTACCAGATACTGACTCAAGGTGTTCACAACAAAGCATATATTTGTCCTGGTATTCGTCAGATACATCAACGAACCAATAATCTGTCTATATAGTGTAGCATCAACCAATTCTGACGAAGTATCAACCAGGAGCTTCAAATTTGTTTCCATGGGTGTGTTCATGGATTTACATTCCAACATGTCAAATCTCTTCAGTATTACAACTGCATTCTTCCCTTGGTTAAGGAAAATCTTCTCTGGGCTCTGCCAAACTTCAAGACCTCGGAAATAATGCATCAAGCCTAGGTCTTTCATCTCAAACTTTGCAGCGAGCTTCTTCTTACAATCTGTGATGAGCTTTTCTTCTCTTGTTAAGAATAAGTCATCCATGAACAATAGCAATATAACTGGCTCATGATTCATAACCTTGAAGTGAAGGTTAGAATCAGCTTTACTCTTGGTAAAGCCCAAGCTCATCAGGAAACTATTAATTCTGCTATACCAAGCTCTAGGAGCTTGCTTCAACCCGTACAGAGCTTTCTTCAACCTGCGAACATGAGTCTTTCTATCTTCAACTTCAAGCCAAATTTTCATATCACATTGTACCAACCCGGTACACTTGCTCAACTACAACTTAATTTGCACAATCATGTGCTAGCTCTACAAAGCACTATCTGTCTCATTGTTTGAGAGTATGTCCTCTACTCTCTCTGTAACTGTTCTTTCTGGAACCGAGACTTTGCACCTACAGCTTCTATTTCTGAAGTTGAGAATGACTTGCTCTATTCTCACTGTAGTTGAGATACAGCAACGAACCAATAATCTGTCTACATAGTGTAGCATCAACCAATTATGACGAAGTATCAAGTTTCAACCAAGAGCTTCAAATTTGTTTCCATGGGTGTGTTCATGGATTTACATTCCAACAAGTCAAATCTCTTCAGTATTTTAACTACATACTTCCCTTGGTTAAGGAAGATCTTCTCTAGGCTTTGCCAAACTTCAAGACCTAAGAAGTAATGCATCAAGCCTAGGTCTTTCATCTCAAACTCTGTAGCGAGCTTCTTCTTACAATATGTGATGAGCTTTTTTTCTCCTGTTAAGAATAAGTCATCCATATACAGTAGCAATATAACTAGCTCATCATTCACAACCTTGAAGTGAAGGTTAGAATCAACTTTACTCTTGGTAAAGCCCAAGCTCATCAGGAAACTATCAATTCTGCCATACCAAGCTCTAAGAGCATGCTTCAACCCGTACAGAGCTTTCTTCAACCTGCAAACATTAGTCTTTCCATCTTCAACTTCAAACCAAATTTTCACATCACATTGTACCAACCTGGTACACTTGCTCAGCTGCAAGTTAATCTGCTCAATCATGTGCTAGCTCTATGTGCTTTCTGCAAAGCACTATCTGTCTCACTCTCTAAGAGTATGTCCTCTACTCTCTCTGCAACTGTTCCTTTTGTTGAGATTTGGGTACCTTGGAAAGTGGTCCCCTTGTGTTTGTGAGTCTCTAAACACAAAGGGGGAGACTATTACCCTCATTACTTTACTTTATGATTCTAATTTCACTTTGACTTAGGAGATTTAAGTCAAAAGTGAAATATGTCACTTAAGTCATTAAAGTGACATTTAATTCACTTTGTGGGTGAGTTAAAGGACATAAAGCAAACTGAGGAAAGTAGGTTTCCTAAGTGAGATTTTTGGATTAGATCTCACCCATTGATTAGACTTGGCTAGATTGGATCTAGGCCATTGATCTTTTAGGGTTTGGCCAAAGAGAGGCTAGAGGAGGTAATAGGGAAAATATGAGATTCATTCTTCACTTGAGAGGAGAGGAGAAGGAAGAGAGCTCTTGGGTGCATATCTTGAGGAGGAGAGAGTGCATGAGGTCAAGAGTTTGGGAGGAGCCATAGCTTGGCACTAGCTCACCATGAAGTGTCTACCATGGAGCATGGGCTACACCTTGATGGAGGGCGCATTCGTTTAGTGAGGGGCGCACTTTGGGAGAAGGAGTGTGCATCAAGCTTGGAGAGGAAGGCCACCTTGAGGAGGAGACTCCTTCATTATGCTTAGGCGCACTCTAGAGTGTAGAGGGCGTAAGGGTGAAGGAGGGCGCATTCTTGTGGAGTTTTACTAGAGGAGGGGCCGCACTTTAGCATAGGGGCGCACCATCACTTGGAGGGTGGCACTCTTGAGTGGAGGGAGCTTCTACAAGGGCAAGGCAAAGGAAAGCAAGGGTTAAAAGGCACAAGCAAAGGCAAGGTCAAAGCAAGAGGCAAGGGAAGAGGACCAAAGGTTAGCAAAGGAAGAAGGGCGCACCAAAGCAAAGGGCGCCTTGCTTCAAGAGGCTAGCAGGGACATTTTCAAGGGACTCCAAGGCTTTCGAGAAGGGTTGCTATTGTAACAGGTTCACTTGTTTATATTTTCCGTGTTGTACATTTTGCTTTGAGGCCTTCTATATACATCTACTCCAAACAGGTTTTCCCCATGGGGGGTTTTTCCACGGTCATGTTGACCAAAAACATGCGTCAATTTCATGCATGCTTAGAAGTGTAAAATCGGCACTTAGAGTTGTAAATATTAGGAAGAGTGTTATGTGTTTTGAGTTATATTGTATGTGCTAATCATTGGTATCAAAAACACTTGCAAAGGCACCTCAAAAGGACACTTAACCCCAAAAATTATCAGCAGAAAGTAACCAAACAGTTTGTTGTCTTAAAAGGCAGCAAAGGACAGATTTGTAAAGTCAAACTTAGAGCTAATTTCTGGTCAAAGACAGACCAGACTTAGCATCCTGATAGTACCTCGTTTCTCTTCACCTTCTGGCACCGGGACTCTGCACCTGCAGCTTCTATTTCTGAAGCTGAGAATGACTTGCTTTATTCTTACTGTAGTTGTTGAACTCTAGGAGTAGATCCTCTATTCTATCATGGCAACAACTTCATTTGAGAGTGGCTCAATAACTGATATTGAAGGTAGCGTTTTCCTCTTTCATGGAGGTAACTCAATCTCAAATACAGGGACTGCTCCCCCCTGAATCTCATACTGTATCGGAATCATGGTTGTTCTGACTGTCCTCACGAATACTGGAACTATTTCTTCGATTACTGGAGTAAGTGTCTCGTCATAGTCTTCTCCCTCTTGCTGGGAGAATCCTCTAGACACAAATCAGGCTTTGCACATCTTTATATTGTTATCTGCAACATGCTTGATCTGTTAGATCATTCTTGGAAGTTACCACTTACTTCCTTTCTAGTCTTAAGGAAAAATCCATATCCCAGTCCTTCTGACTGGCTTCCTTCTCTGTCAAAGGAATCTTCTCAGGAGATTTCATGTCTCTTAGAGGTCTCTGAAGCTACAATCTAGTCTTCTCAACTCATGGCATATGTCTACCAATCCTGGAAGATGTCTCCTTTTTCCATCTGATCCTCTATGAGATCAGGCTCACTCTAAGACTTGATTTCTTCTGAGTCTACAAAGACTTCATAGTATCTACAGGGTATACTTGGTGTTGTATACCAAGTACTTCAAACGAATTTTGCTTCCTATCAAGGTGGCTTCATTATCCATTGATCAAGTCTACTTAATGTTCGGTCATCTTTGGAGCCTTCTTCTCCTTACAATCAATCTCCATATGAAATACTCTGTATCTCAAAAATTAGCTTCTTCTTCATCTTCTTTGGATATTCTGCTCCATGTCTCATCTAATATGTTGCCTCCTACAACTGTCATTATAGCTTCCTTGGGGCACCTGTGATCTGCCCGGAACAAGAAGAACAATAGACAAGAATAATACTCCTTGTAATAATAATAAAGCAATAGCGAGAACAATCGTCACAGTAGCTTCTTTAGAGCTATCACTTGTGACCTGCCTGAAACAAGGGTTAAAAGTAAGAACTACAATAATGAGAGCATCATTCTTCTAGTGTTGTGATTAATCATTCCTCCATGGTAATCTGGAACCAAAACAAGAAGTTTCTCCTACAGGAGATGTTAGTTGTATCTGGTAAGTGATTATAATTCATCTCAATAATGCTCACATGCTACTAAGTATAACACCTTTTAAAGATTACTTATCTCAACTATAGTGTTTGTTTGTAATGAGGTAGTTATCAAACTTGACATGTGCAAGTTTGAGTCTTATCAATTTAAACAAACTTGACATGTGCAAGTTTAAATCTTATCAACTTAATCAAACCTGGAACCTGGAGTCTTGTCCTCAAGAATGAGTGTTGTTGCTTTTCTTCCTAGACTCATTCGCTCAAGATGAAAACTATTCTCTTCAACATGTCCTCTGTACTCAGACAATATGCTTTCTTGATAGAAATCTAAGTTAGAGAATAAACTCTATAATCTCAGCTTTAATCAATCTAATACGTTGACTTTAATTTTTGACCAATGGTTAGTATGAAGGTCATAACTTCAACATACAACCTAGATGTCATAACAAATAGATGCATATCAAAATAATCAAACCTGGGGTGCATTATTCCTCTGAATGTGTTGGATCTGAGATCCTTCTGGATCCATGACAAAAGATTCCTTCTCCTGCAAATACCCTTTTAAAACTAACAGTTTAAACATATGTAAGTACATACCTCTGATAGTATTGGTAGGTAGTGGCACCATCCGACAGCAGCGGCAACAAAGCTTTAAAACTTCAAAGGTGTTGCAACTGATACTGTAACTAATATTGATACTGCAATTGGTACTTCCACTGCAATTGCAACTTAGGGTTTTATGAGGAAACCCTAATTTTTCAAACTTCAAATTTTGGAATTTTGATCCAGGGACTAGATGCATTAGGCTAAGGCGAGTAGGCTGGAGTTGTTCGTTTTCAAAATTTTCAAGTTTTACCCCTTGAAATTTGACCTGTGCAAATCCGGACTGGTACTTCTGGTACTGGTTCTAGTTTCCTGGTACCAGTCAAAAATAGGGTTTGACTTTCCAGAGGCTCTGGCCACTAAAAAGGTGCACTCAGGCTGTCAAAGGATGCGCTAGGGTAGGGCGCACGCTCCTCAGCAGACCG
>CBVK0102612807.1:0-11290 GCA_900067695.1 Picea abies
TTAAAATATAAGTGAAATCGTTTTAAAGAAGTGATGATATTAAGAAATGATAGTTAGGATGTTATGTTTTGCTTAGTAGATTATCCTTGGAAATGGTAACATTGAATGATGTATTAATTAATATAATATAATATAATATAATATTATATTGGATGTTATAAAAGAATATAACATACCTTCTACAAGTCCATCTTATATTAAAGAATGTTCTTAGATTTTAATGATATGAGTATAATATTTTAATTTTGGAGTATACTCATAGTATGGTTAGTCCTTTCATAATTTGGTTTTGAAGAATTATCTAGTGTAAGTCCATTTTATATTAAGGAATGTTATTAGAGTTTAATGGTATGATTATAATACTTTAATTTTGGAGTAAACTCATAGTATGGTTAGTCTTTTTATAAATTGGTTTTGAAGAATTATTTGGTGTAAGTTCATTTTATATTAAGGACTGTTATTAGAATTTAATGGTATGAGTATAATACTTTAATTTTGGAGTAAACTCATAATATGGTTAGTCTTTTCATAAATTGGTTTTGAAGAATGATTTGGTGTAAAATTTCACTTGCCTTCTTTCATTTGTTAAGAATTTGATATAAAGTAGTGATAATTTTTTAAAAGAAAACAATCTTATATATTAACTAATTATTATATCAAGTTATCTAAGAAAACATACGACTTATTTGGTACTAGACATTAGAATTTAGTGAATTGATTTAAGAGTTATCATAAAGAGTTTATGTGGTAATCAACATTATAATTTAGTGAATTGACGTAAGAATTATCATAAGGATTTCTTGTGGTAGTAAAATAATGAAAAGGATTTCATGTGGTAGTAAAATAATGAAATCTTTGAAGAACTAAAAATAGGGAGAGTAATTATCATATATAGAGGTACTTTTACTTTTAATTATTAGATAAATTTTGGATTATTGTGACATTGTGAAGTTCTTGATTTATTGAATTGGGAAAATTTGCATAGGTTTTAAATGATTGATCCCAATAAATATTTATTTAGCATGGAATGCAAATTTATAAGTATTATAATGTATGTATGGTTTTTTTACATGTAAACAATCCTAGAAATTTTGATTCGTGGTAGAGTAGGAAAATGCTATTATAATTAAATATGTCATGCATAGTGAAGATAATTAAATTATTGCAAAATCTTGCGAAACAACCTTGCCTCACTAGATTTATCTTGAAATCTTTATCGAAATATTATGAAGTACTTGATGAGACCCTTGTAATATAAAAAGAAAAAAAAAATTATCAGTTACATTAGGCTTGTGTTCTTAAGTGTTTACATTCATGTACTGCTTACATCTAGTGGATCGCATTGGAGGATGTTACATGTTGGAATAACATGAATCCAGGGGACCAACCTCATGTTCTAAGAGTTCTCACCCAAGTTGAAGAGATGCTAATAGCACAGGTTAATCCAATACTACAAGTTACACCTATTGGAAATGGGCACAATTAAATATCTTTTAATCTTAAATCACAATGTAATGGCTTTTAATTGAACATGCTGGCATGTTCTTCGTCATCCTCCCAAATCAATGAATAAGATTTGTTGTTCATAACTTCCTTGCATTCATGAATGCATCCGTTAACCTGTTTACTTTTTCACATTTACCTAATCATATTAATAAATTACTGTAAGGTCGTATGATTGCCACATTTAGATGATTAATCAAGATCAATATCTGTGCAAGATTTTATTGCCACGTTTAGATAATTAGCAGGCACTACCTCAACCTCAACCTCATTTGCATGCACTTATTATATTGGAGGAAGCATTAATTTTTTATGGAGTGTGAACCATGGCATTGTCTCATGCCATATTTAGCTTTCGCTTGTTCAATTTTTTAAAATTATTTATGTCTTTCAATATTTTATGAGTTCAATTTAAAATTATGAGTTTAATTTAAATTTATAACATTCGATTTAAATATTTTATGAATTCAATTTAAAGTTATGAGTTTAATTTAAATTTATAACATTCAATTTAAAGTTACTAGTTCAATTTAAAGTTATGTATTCAATTTATGCATTCAATTTAAAGTTATATATTCAATTTAAATATTATGCATTCAATTTAAATACTATGCGCTAAATTAAAAGTTATGCAATCAATTTAAAGTTATGCTTTCAATTTTTGCATTCAATTTAAACTTATGATGTTCAATTTCAATTTATTCTCTTGTGCTTATGCATTCACTTTAATTTTTTGTGTTCAATTTAAAATTAGTTATTTATTTATTTGTCCTTTTTGAGTTTTATATTATGTTCTTCTACATTTCATATTATATATGTACCACTACAATATTCATATTACTAAATTCTGGATGGAGAACAAGCTAAAGAAGGAAGGATTATAACATACCCAACATTACCACTATTTTTTTTTCTAAGGTATAACGTTTGTATCAGTATAATTACAACATGAATTTGAATTCCTTATTCTAGAATTTTTCTTATTGTCATCGCTTGGGTTATGACTAGACCAAAGACTCATATAAGAATTCTACTATATAAAATAATTATTGTTTTACTTTGATCAAACTCTATAAAAATTGTGTTCCTTTAACCCCTAAGGGAAATTGTCGATAAGTATAATTTTAGGTAGATAATACAATTGATTTGTTTCGAGGGATATATATATATATATATCCATGAATTTTTAACAACGACGATACCAGAGTGTAATGAGATTATGAAACCCCAAACTTCTTATTTGCATTATATGCCAATGGTTACACTGTTTTCGAAGTTCTGGAAAACGTTAGTCTAAGAGAGAGAAGATTGAAGATAGCTACGTACCAAAAATCATAACTCTGGTACGTCCTATATGTTACGACATGGGTTTACTCCAATCTCCTGATTCCACACTTTCTTAATCACATGGAATTCTTATCGCTTGGATCAAAACGAATCCCTGCGTACCCGAGGGAAGTACCGGTCGTGGGTTTGAGGATTAAATCAAACTTAGATATAAGGAAAAAACAGATTAACCTTATCATAAGTTTAGCATCGGAATCTCTAGTTATGGTAACAAAATCAATTGATACATTTACATAATCTGATCATTTTAATTAAACAGAGATCCAAAGTAGTCACTTAGGACAACTTTATTGGCCTAATATGAAGTCTGAAACAGCTGAATTATTTATCTAAATGTTTAGATTGTCAAAATGTGAAGGCTGAACATGGTTTATTACAACCTTTACCTATTGCCTAAAACTCAAAGCCAACATGATTTTATTATTGATAAATTGAGTAAAACTCAAAGTCAACATGATTTTATTATTGATAAATTGAGTAAAACTCAAAGCCAACATGATTTTATTATTGATAAATTGAGTAAGTCTGTTCATGTCATACCCTATTTATATTGCATAGAATTCTTAAAATGAGGATTTCAAATAGAGATGTCAAGTTTACATCAAATTTTTGGAAAACATTGTTTGCAGGTCTGAAAGTAAATTTGAATTTCATTACAAGTTATCATCCATAAACAAATAGAAAAACAAAGCATACAAATCGTATTATTGAATATATGTTACAACAATCACTGTTTCTGAGATATTGGACTAGGAAGAAGGCTCACTGAACAAACCATCAAGAAGGATGAGGTAATATCTTCCTCTGTCTCTTTAACATTTCTGGAATTGGTTTCCTTCAATAATGATTTCCAGGTTATCTGATCTATTATGATTTCCTAGGTATCTGATCCATATTATTATTGTCTAGGAATCGACCGATTGGATGCTTTTGGAGCATAAGCCAAAGACATATTGAATTGGGAAGAAGGCTAACAGAGAAAACCATCAAACAGGATGGAGTAAGATATTCCTCTGTCTCTTTAAAATTTCTGGAATTGATTTCCTTCAATTATGATTTCCAGTAGATGCATGCTATAACAGATTTAGGTTTTTCATGTATGTGGGCCGACCATTGAAGACATGACGACCATGAACCTGCCTTCAATGATTGGCCCCATGCATGTATTCAGTGTCTGTTTAAATTTTTTGTAATCGATTATGGTTTTTCTGTTATGTAAATTCTAGTGGATCACATGCTATCACAAATTTAGGTTGAAGGCTTTGCATGCATGGAGGGTGATGATCACAAACCTACCTTTAATGGTCACCCTCCATGCATGCATTCAAGCATTTTCATAATGGTTAATATGTCATTGGATTTCATATTCCAAGTAACATAATTTAATATGAACAATAAGTCACATAATCGATATGGATTGAAACAATTCAATGTTTAAAATAATAATTTAATATGAACAGTAAGTTACATAATCAATCTAGATTGCATTGCATGCCTCACACAAGGTTTTAAAATCCATTAAAAATGTAAAACTGACATATGCGACCAGTTTGATTAAGGTGTTGGATTAGGTTGCTTTCATCTGCAACCAACATATGCCATTATTAAAGTCGTTTTTAGTTGGATTAAGATCGCTTAGTTTAATAGCACATGTAACTATTAAGTTCGTTGATATCATATACATATGATATAAATGGGATGGATATCATACTCATATTTACCACAAAGTATTTGAGATAAACACCAATCTTGTCATTATAGTCCAAATAGGTCATGTATATCATACTCAATTGCTAACATGCCATCTAGATTTGTGAATATAAGGTTTATGATCATATTAATCCACCTTATAAAGACTATTTGGAGCATGACAACACTTGGTTTCATCACGAAAATTTAATTTTGTTGATGTCACATCTACAATTTTAATTTTATTTATTATTTATTTAAAAAATATTAAATTGAAGTTTTTAAAATTGTTTACAATATGTTAATCTATGCAAATCAAAATAAACTCAATATAACTATTTGCACACTATTAAAAACTAAAAATAACATGACTTCTATCCAAAACGGGAATTGAATTTCACTTATGTTGTTCCACCCTAGCATTAGCCTATTGCTTTGGTGCGGTAGATATCGTCAACAAGCTAAATGTTAGAGATGGAGAATACCAAGTATAACATTATTTTATGTTTTAAAGTCTTCCTTGAATAATTGATTGTTGTATATGACAAAAATCTGTTGGGATAATCTTTGGACATTTATTAAAATGACACATTCTGATCACTGATAATGTCATGTATTATAAAAGTATCGAACAACTCTCAAAATGGGAATTGAATTCCACTTCTATTATTCCACCCTGACTTAGTAGAAACCATCAACCAACTAAATGTTAAAAAGGTTTAAAGAGGGAGATTTTCAACCAACAGTAAAATACGTCTTTAAAATACATCACAGTAAAATACGTGTTTACTGTGAAAATATACTTTTTTTCTATGAAAAGAGACACGACATCGTAGGTGTTTAAATTAAAAATATGTGTTTAAATTAAAAATATGTGTTTAAATGTGTGTAGAGTTTCTTTAGATACAAAAACCAGAATGGACTCACCTGTTGACTGTAATAAATGATAACAATATCTTTCTTAGGGCGACTAGGGCACCACTACTCTCCACCATTTTAAATTTGATGGTTCGATAAGTAAACAAATTAAAAATTAATGTTACAACAAACCGATGTTAATATTTTTGTTTATGATAATAATGATGATATTAGTGTTTTAATGTTTTTTTTTTCTGTTTTAATTTTTTTAAAAATGTGTTCATGTTTTTATATGTTTTTTAATTAATGTCTTAAATTAATATTTTTTTTATTAATGTTTTTTTCTAATATTTTTATAATCAATATTTGTACATTATTATTAACACTTTTAATATTAATATTTTTATATTATTATTAATGATTTTACTATTCCAAATATGGATTGTTGTTGATGACATTTCACTATTGGAAATAGATTTGATGGCTTAGGTTACTTGGTCTTATAATAAGTTATGTCAAATATTATCAAACATTTTGTAATTGTTTTAGAAATGTTCATATTTTATTATATATTTTGATACTTTTCACTTTTATCTTTTATATAATTGTCATTTTCATATTTTTTTTTCTATTATTTTTTAATTGCAATTTTATATATGGTTTTTAATGCCATCTATTTATATTTCCTAATTATGTGATTAAACTACTTTTCTAATTCAATCTAGTATGGTCAGGGATAATTTTAAGGATGAAAATTTATATTAAAATGTAGAAACTTGGGTTAATCTTACTAGTCTTTAATATGCAAATTGTAAAACGTTTAGCGATAGTTTTGTAAAAAAATTCAAATTTCTAAGGACTTTATATAGTTTCTATAAAATTTTAGTGATTTTTAAGATAAAATAATTATATTCTATGGAATCCGGGCGAATCATTTTTAGAAAAATTGGAAATTGGCGAATCTGTTTTTTGGAAAAACCATGGAAAATTATCCCATTTGTGAAATTTATCCCCTATAATAATCTATGAGTATGGTAAGTTAATAATGATGTATTTTTTCCTATGTACTTGTAGAAATGTTTACTGAATGCATAAGTGAGCGTACTGTGAAATGTACTCGTTCTGCGACAACATGTGAGAGGAGAAATGAACTTCGTCATTTACTATTTCAACAAAATAAAGATGTAATAAATAATGTAGAAGATCTTTTTATCGTGCAAGAACCACTCAAAATAATATTGAAAATGATTTTCCCGATAGCCGTAAGTAGTTTGGAGGCTATCATGTGAACAACAATTCCTCTTGATGTTTCCTTCCCATAGTCTTTTCATAATCAAAATATTTCTTCTGTTCTAGAATATCCTAACAATGTTGTTTTAATTGGGAAAACTTCTCATTTTCCGAAAGATCATCATGTTCAAAACCTTGCTTCAAATGACAAATCTGAGTCTTCTACAAATGGAAATATTAGATTGCAGCATGAAGGAAGGGTGGAAAGCATTCATGCTAGAGTTACAAAGGACATTCAACATTTACTTCCATTTGAAGTTGTGGGTGACAATAATATTCTTGCCAATTTGGTTGATAATTTGCAACCTTTAGCTGCTGGAATTGGATTTGCATCTCCTCTCCCTCATTTTCCAGCAAATATCCCCCCACCAACAGAATCAATTAGAACTATTTCACTTGGAAAAACTAAGGTATTTCAATACCATTGTTCAATGTCACTATTTTGCAAGTAGACCCGTTATATAGATTGCTAAAAACACATTTTCTTTTCTCCTTATTGTCAGGACACAAACCATTTCAATAGATATATAGAATTGATTTCCCAATATATTCTAACAAAAAATGTTGGAAGTCAAGGGGAACCTTCTCATTACCTTGATCCAAGTCAATCGAAACCATCTAATTGGCAATATAATGTACATGTTCTATGTATATCATTTGCTTTCATTTTTTACTTTTTTTTTTTTTTCTCATGTACGGAAGTAAGTTGGAAATTAAATTTTTATATTTTTTTATGAACATGACACCTTTCAATGCAATCAAAGTAAAGAAATGCAATCCATAAATTCATGGGAAAGAAACGTTGGAAGCAATGGAACCATTCCTCTTGCCCCCAATTTGGGTAGGGCCTCTGACATTGGTCTCGAAGATGCTCCGGTGTTTAGAGTTCAGATCCATCAAGTGAATCAACGTGCTTTCCATAATTTTGATGACAACATGACTGAAGTTCATAAAAAAATTTGAGCTAAGATTGATAGCCTCTCCATTGTGCAAATGTGCCATGTTCTTGTGAATCTTATCTCAAAATCCAAGTTTTCAGAGGGCTTTAAGGTCTTCTTTGTAAAAGGTGTAAATATGAGTGAGGTTCCCATCATTTCTCTCATTGGAATAATACAGATCCAAGTGACCAACCTCATGTTATAAGAGTTCTTACCCATGTTGAAGAGATGCTAGTATCATGGGTTAATTCAATAATACAAGTTACACCTATTGGAAATGGGCACAATTAATGATCTTTTAATCTGAAATCCTAATGTGATGGTTACTAGTTGAAGATGCTGACATATTCTTCATCGTCCTCCCAAATCAATGAATGAGATTTAATATTCATAACTTCCTTGCATTAGTGAATACATCCGTTAACCTATTTACTTTTTCACATTTACCTAATCATATTAAGAAATTACTGTAAGACTGTATGGTTTCCATGTTTAGATGATTAACCAAGATCAATATCTGTGCAAGATTTTATTGCCACGTTTGAATAATTAGTAGGCACTACTTCAACCTCAACCTCATTACCAGATACATATCATATTGGGGGAGGCATTCATTTTTTATGGACTGTGAACCGTGACATTGCCTGATGCCATGTTTGGCCTGTTCGATTTAAAGTTATTTATCTCTTTTTGTCTTTTATGCATTCAATTTAAATTTATGGCGTTCAATTTAAAGTTATGCATTCAATTTAAATTTATGGCGTTCAATTTAAAGTTATGCATTCAATTTAAAAGTTATGAAATCAATTTAAAGTTATGCTTTCAAGTTAAATTTATGCGTTCAATTTAAACTTATGGCGTTCAATTTCAACTTATTCTCTTCTGCGTTCAGTTTAAATTTCTGGCATTAAATTTAAATTTAAACCTAAAGTTATGCGTTCACTTTAATTTTATGTGTTCAATTTAAAATTAGTTAATTACTTATTTGTCTTTTTGGAATTTCATATTACGGTCATCTACATATCATATTATATATGTGTCGCTACAATATTTATATTACTATTGTAGAGGAATTGTGGTTAGAGCATAAGCGAGAGGACGATTACTGTTTATGAGATATTGGACTGGGAAGAAGGCTCACAGAGAAAACCATCAAGCGGGATGAGGTAAGATCTTCCTCTATCTCTTTAAAATTTTTGGAATAGGTTTCCTTCAATTATGATTTCCAAGTTATCCGATCCATATTACTATTGCATAGGAATTTCCGATCCATTGGATGTATTTGGAGGAAGCCAGAGAACAATTATTTTTTCTGACATATTGGACTTGGAAGAAGGCTAATGGAGAGAACCATCAAGCATGATGAAGTGATATCTTCCTCTATCTCTTTAAAATTTATGGAATTGATTTCCTTCAATTATGATTTCCAGTAGACACATGCCATAATGGATTTAGGTTTTAGGTTTTTCATGTATGTGGGCCAACCATTGAAGACAAGGCGATCATGACCCTGCCTTCAATGGTTGGCCCCCATGCATGTATTCAGTGTTTGTTTAAAATTTTTGCAATTCATTATGGTTTTCTTTTTATGTAAATTCCAGTAGATCATATGCTATCACAGATTTAGGCTTAAGGTTTTGCATGCATGCGGGCTGACGACCACGAACCTGCCTTCAATGATCAACTTGCATGCATGCATTCAAGCATTTTCATAATGGTTAATATTTCATTGGATTTCATATTTCAAGTAACATAGTTTAATATGAACAATAAGTCACATAATCAATATGGATTGCAACAATCCAGTGTTTAACATAATAGTTTAATATGAACAGTAAGTCACATAATCAATTTGGATTGCATGCCTCATGTGAGGTTTTAAAAACTATTAAAAATTACATATGCGATGGGCAACTGTGAAAACGACATATGCAACCGATTTGATTAAGGTATTGGATTAGGTCACTTTCATGTGTGTCCAACACATGCCATTATTAAGGTCATTTTTAGTTGGATTAAGATCATTTAGTTTGATAGCACATGTAACTATTAATGTCATTGATATCATATGCTTATGATATCAATGGAATGAATATCATACCCGTATTTATAATATGTTAATCTATGCAAATAAAAATAAACTCGATATAACTGTTTGCACTCTATTAAAAACTAAAATAACATGACTGCTATCCAAAATGAGGATTGAATTCCACTTATGTTGTTCCACCCTAGCATTCTTTGGACATTTATTAAAATGACATGTTTTGATAGCTCACAATTTTTTATATTATAAAAGTACCAAACAACTCCCAAAATGGGAATTGAATTCTACTTCTGTTATTCCACCCTAACACTATAGTTTTAGTAGAAACCATCAACCAAATAAATGTTAGAAAGGTTTAGAGAGGGATATTTTCAACCAACAATAAAATACGTGTTTAAATATGTCTTTAAAATACATCATAGTAAAATACGTATTTACTGTGAAAATATACGTGTTTAATGTGAAAAGAGACATCACAGGTGTTTAAAATACATTAAAGTGTTTAAATTAAAAATACATATTTAAATTTCCCCACTTGACTTGTCTTTTTCTTCTTCGTAAAATTTTGTGCGGTTTACCTGAGGTGTGTAGAGTTTCTTTAGATACAAAAACTAGAATGGACTCACCTGATGGCGACCTGTGATAAATGATAACAATACCTTTTTTAGGGCGACTAGGGCACCACTACTCCCCAACATATTGAATTTGATGGTTTGATAGGTAAACAAACTAAGCATTAACGTTTATGTGAGTGGTCCATCCACCCTAATAATATTGTTCCAGAAACTCAACAAAACTTCTTGTTTTTATTATAGAAATGAAGTATACTGATTATTTATACACATGCAATTTGTTCAAGAAACTCAATAAAACCTGTTGTTTTTATTACATAAATAAAGTACACTGATTAATTATACACACACAATTTGTTTATTTATATTTATATTTCAATTTATTATATTCATATTTGTATTTGTATTTATTAGTTTCATAACTGTTACGAGGAAAATCTCTCTATGGCTAGGGGAAAACCACAACAGATGAAAATGATTGCAGAAATAAACTCTATTCTTAAGTATGCTATATATATAAATATGCTAGCAAGACAGGATAAAAGGCCTACTTCGTCCAGACGTTCGATGAAGCCCACCATTGAGCACTTGACCCAAAGCAATATACCCACAACTAGTCCTCAACAACCAAGCAAAGCAAGCATATGGTGATAAGATATGATGTTAGCACATTCAATAGCATAATACATTAACATACATAACAAACACGCCCATGGAACAATAATTCAAATATTTGCAAGATATCAATTAGATGGGAAAATAGTATTTCTATTAATATATGATCAACATAAGTGAAAAAGTTACAGATTTTCGTGTCGGCATGGTTCGGAACCGAGAAACTAAGTTCCTTGCAGCTGGGCCTCCACCACTTCAATCCTCCACTAAAGGCAAGCTCATAGAAGGGAGACAATGGAGTTCTCACTAAATAAGGGAAGAGCTTGGGGGATGAACACTATGTTCATACTTAAAGGACAAGGGGATACAAACTCAATGTGAAGTGAATAATTCCTCCAGAGTAACTTTGCTCTCAAAGTTGAATTCTTTCT
>CBVK0102612850.1:0-13179 GCA_900067695.1 Picea abies
CTTTTTCCTTTAGTTTCCTATTTCTTTTAAGTTTCCCTCTTTTTCCTTTTTAACTAAAAATAAATTTAGCAATTGTAGAAAAACAACCATTTACCTCTTTTTCTTTTTAACTAAAAATTAAATTAGCATAAGTAGATAAAACAATCATTTCCTATTTTAAAAATTTTAATCCTCCCTTATAATTTTGACTTTAATAAATAAATTGAATTTCTTACCCCCCTTCTTGTTACATGTTCATATATTATTTTTTTGACCACATGTTCTAATTAGACCTAGGCTGTAAATTCACTAGGCTCGGCGACATTTTCATTAGGGAAAAATGTTTTTAAATATTACTTGTCACATCATTCATTTTAAGGTCGTTTAGGTTTATTCACTTACCGGTTAAAATAGCAGTGCCCTTCAGGACGCACTAGGTTCCCCAAGGGTGAAACTCACCTCTTTCCTTTTTCCTTGCATGATGTGCCCTTCAGGACACACTACATGCTCCAAGGGTGCCACTTGCCTCTTGAATGACTTGGTAGACATCAACCCTTCAGGACACACTACATGCTCCAAGGGTGCCACTTGCCTCTTTCCGTTTTGCTTGCCCAACATTCCCTTCAAGACGCACTACGTGCTCCAAGGGTGTCACTCGCCTCTTTCTGTTTTCCTTTCACGACGTGCCCTTCAGGACACACTACGCGCTCCAAGGGTGTCACTCACCTCTTTCCATTTTCCTTGCACGAAGTGCCCTTCAGGATGCACTACGTGCTCCAAGGGTGCCACTTGCCTCTTGAATGACTTAGTAAACATAAAAAACCCCTAGATTCAATACTCCCCTAGGTGATCTTGTGGGAGACTAAGGGCCTCTAAGGAATAAGGCGCCTACCTTATTGCATGCCCCTTAGAATCATCATGAGAAACTATCACAGTCTTCCCTCACGACATCGTGGGTCTTCGCGAACTAGGTAATATTTAACCTATAGTTCGAGCCACGACACAAGTTGTAGTAGGTTGTGGCAGGGCTGCTCCCACACCTTTCCCTCAAAGTCTCTTGTTGTCATGCGTGACCCCTCTACTCCACATGTGAGTCTGGTCGACAAGCTATCGTCAACCTACATCATCAACGAATCATGTCATCAATACTAATCAATCATCATAACATCTAATCATGTGTACATATGTCATATCAACAACAATCAAACCCCAATAGTCCACTCCCTGACTCGATCCAAAGTCCAAGGGGTTTCATCGATGCCTTTGCATCCTTGAGGTCCAAAGTCCCATATGTACATATGTCACATCAACAACATTCAAACCCAATAGTCCACTCCTTGACTCGATCCAAAGTCCAAGGGGTTTCATCGATGCCTTTGCATCCTTGAGGTCCAAAGTCCTGCACACTCATGAGAACCTAGTCACTGGCACATGTCTATGTCAATACAACAAAATAACATATCATCATATCCATAATACCACATAATCATAATCAAATGGCAATGGTATAATAATCAGGATCACTTGCAAGAAAGTGTCCTCAAAGAATAAGTTCTCTTAGTGCACACAAGAGTGGGATGTTACATACACCCTCTCTTGCTCTAAACTTTGTCCCGAAGTTTCACAGTATATAAGTGCCAAAATAAAGTGTATCAAAATATCATAAGTCTATCTATCAACAAAAATGGAAACTGTTGGCACATATCATAGGCATCCTCCCAGGTCGCTGAGTGCAGACTATAGTTGTCCTACTGGACCTTGACCTGATCTACTGTTCGACATCATAGTTATCAAATGATATGGTTCAGGATGTGGATTGGCTCTGCTGTGAGTGAACCCTCCTCAAATACTTGCAAGGAACTCATGTCAATATCATGTGTAGGATCACTAATATAATGTCTCAAAACAAATACGTGAAAAACATCATGCATACGCCTCAAAGAATCAAGCAAGGCTAGTCGATAGGCATCAAGCAAGGCTAGTCGATAGGCCATGGGCCCCTTCTTTTCCACAATCTTGTAAGGTCCCACGAACCTAGGAGATATTTTAGCACCCTTTCCAAAATTGATCTAACTCTTATGTGGTTTCACCCACAAGAAGACTCGATCACCAACTTCGTAACTACGATCGACACGGTGCGCATCAGCATAACTCTTATGTCGATCATGTTCTTCTTTGATCCTTTTTCTTATTGTTTGCATTTGATCATCCATTTCTTGGATCACTTCTGGTACCACTAGGACCATATCCTCAAGCCGACTCCAACTCAAAGGTGTCTGACACATTTGCCCATAAATAAACTCGAAAGGCGCCATCTTAATGGTGCTTTGGTAACTGTTGTTATATACGAATTCTACCACTGGCAATAATTCTTCCCAACGCTTCTTTTAGTCCATCATGTACATATGAAACATATCCTCCAATATTTGGTTTTTTCATTCGGTCTACCCATCTGTCTTTGGGTGATACGCAGTACTAAAGCTAATTTGGGTTCCCAAGGCCTCTTGAAAACTACTCCAAAATCGTCCAGTAAACAATGATCCTCGATCAAATATAATCCTCCTAGGCATGCCATGCAGTCTCACAATATCACCGATGAAAACTCTAGCTATTTCAGGTGCCTGATACATCGTATGTACAAGAATGAAATGAGCCTTCTTCGTCAGAGTGTCAACTACCACAAAAATCGAGTCGTGTCTTTGTGCCATCAGTGGCAATCCAACAATGAAATCCATTGAAATGACCTCCCATTTTGATTTCGGAATAGCGTGTGGTTGTAGTAATCCTTTCGGATATCAATGTTCAACCCTCACCTACTGACATTATAAACATCTTGCCACGTAGTTGAGTATGTATGCCTTCATTCCTTTCCAGAAGAATAAGGGTTTAAGGTCTTCCCTCATCTTTGTGACTCCAGGATGAGCCATATACATTTCTCTATGAGCCTCGTTTAGGATAAAAATCCTCAACTCGTTGTTGGGAGGTACACAAATTTGATTTTTAAATCTCAATAATCTGTCATCGTCCAATGTAAATCCTTCAAATATTTTTACCATAATTGTGCTTTATCCAATATAATCCTTGACCTCTTTGTACCAATCATCGTCGTGTTGTAAGGTTAGTATCTTTTTCATGAAGATTCGTCTGAAGAGGCAACACCAAAAAGATGTGTGGTCTCTAACTCAATGCATCCGCCACTCGATTCATTGTTCCTTTTATGTAAGTAATCTCGAAGTCGTACTCATTAAGCAGTTCCGACCAACATCGTTGTCGTGTGTTCAAGTCACTTTGCGTAAAAATGTGTTGTAGTCCACAATGGTCAATTTCGCCTTCTTATGATGAAGGGTCTCAAGCCTTCAAGTCCCGATCTACGAAACTCTGAAATGGAGTCAGACCAACATATTTCGGCATTTCTCATTTCGCCTCTTTCTGCTCTTTAATGAACATGCAGGTTCTCCCTGATCCAACGATGGTCGGATCTTACGCTCAGATCTGACGCCTAAGATCTATCCTCCTCTTCTGTGCGTTCTTCTTATCTGAATTCATATTTGACGGTCATCGAGGATTTGGGATGGGGTCCAACGATCACTAATGTTCCTCCTCTTCCATTATCACTGCGTTGTTGATCATGCTGATATTTTCCATCATTGTTCTTGCCATCAATGCACACTCTGATTCTGCCATTAATGACAAGCTCACTTTTGCCTGTTAAACCTGCCAACAATCCTATGCACTATCTCTTCTGAACTTATCGAGCTTGCTCTGCAGTGTCTTCCTAAAATACTTTTGATACTTCTTCTTGTACTCATGCCATCTTCGCTGCTGTACTTGCCATCAATGACAAGCATATGCTGCCTTTCCAACAAAGACATCGTCCATACACCTCAAAGAATCAGGAAAGGCTAGTCAATAGGCCATGGGCCCTCTCCTTTCCGCAATCTCATAGGATCCCACTAACCTAGGAGAGAGGTTATAACCCCTTACAAACTTGATCTAACTCTTATGCGATT
The DNA here is from genome assembly GCA_900067695.1 of Picea abies. NCBI lineage: Eukaryota > Viridiplantae > Streptophyta > Pinopsida > Pinales > Pinaceae > Picea > Picea abies. Next base: position 3,990 of record CBVK0102612850.1, read on the forward strand.
TCGCCCGCAAGAAGACTCAATTGCAAGAATACTCGATCGCCAACCTCATAACTATGATCGATACGATGCACATCGACATAACTCTTTTGTCGATCCTGCGCTTACTTTATCTTTTGTATCATGGTTTGCAATTGGTATTCCATTTCTTAAATCACTTCAAGTCCCATTAGGACCGTATCCTCAAGACAATCCCAACTCAAAGGTCTCTAACACGGTCGCCCATAAGGAAACTCTAAAGGCACCATCATAATGGTGCTTTGATATATGTTATTATATGAAAATTCTACCAATGGAAAGAATTATTCCCAATGCTTATGTTGGTCCATAGCATACATACACAACATGTCCTTCAAGATTTGGTTTGTTCCTTCAGTCTTCCCATCTGTCTCCAGGTGATACGTGGTACTAAAGTTAAGTTGGGTTCCCAAGGCGTCTTGGAAACTAGTCAAAAATAATCCAATAAACCCCTATCCTCGATTGGATATAATCCTCTTAGGCATTCCATGCAGCCTCACAATATTGTTGATGAAAACTCTATCTATGTTAGGTTTCTGATACGTCATACACACATCAATAAAATGAGCACTCTTCGCAAGAGTGTTGAATGCCACCGAAATCGAGTCGTGTCTCCTTGCCGTCAATGGAAATCCAACAATGAAATCCATCGAAATGACCTCCCATTTTGATTTCAGAATAGCATGTGGTTGTACTAATCTTGTTGAATGTCTATGTTTAGCCTTCACCTCCTAACATTCTAGACATATTTCCACATAGTTGACTATGTATTCCTTCATTCCTTTCCAGAAGAATAAGGATTTAAGTTCTTCCCTCATCTTCATGACTCCTAGGTGAACCATGTACACTGCTCTGTGAGCCTCATTTAGGATCAAACTCCTCAACTCGTTGTTCGATGGTACATAAGTTCGATTTTTAAATCTCAATAATCCATTGTCGTTGAACATAAATCCCTCAAATCTTGGTTCCATCATTGTGTTTCGTTCGATAAAATCCTTGACCTCCTTGTACCAGTCATCATTGCGGTGTAGATTTAAAATATTTTCACATAGATTTGTTTGAAGAGGCATCACCAAAAATATGCGTGGTATCTGACTCAACACATCAGCCACTCTTTTCACTATTTCCTTTATGTAAGTAATCTTGAAATCGTACTTTCTAAGCAATTACAACCAACGTTGTTTTCGCATGTTCAACTTGCTTTGTGTAAATATGTGTTGTAGTCCACAGTGGTCCATTTTTAGTTCAAATTTCCATCCAATAAGGTAGTGTCTCCAAACTCTCAAGGCATAAACAATGGCTAACAACTCCAAATCGTGCGTCGCATAGTTCTCCCCATGCCTTCTCAACTTCCTCAAGATGTAAGCGATCACTCGGTCGTCTTGCATCAATACTACACCTAAGCCTTCCTTGGATGCGTCAGTGCATACCAAGAAGTCTGTGTCCATGTCAGGGACCTTCAGTATCGATGTCATTGTCAACAGATCCTTGAGCCTCTGAAATGCCTACGTGCATTTCTTGGTCCAAACAAACTTCTTGTTCTTCTTCTGCAATTCTGTGATGGGATTTCCTATCTTTGAAAAAGCCTCGACGAACCGTCAATAATATCCCGCTAAACCCATGAAGCTACATACTTCCAGGACATTCGTCGATGCAGGCCATTCCATAATATCCTTGACCTTTGTTGGATCCACATCGATACCTTCACCGAAGATGGCATTCCTTAATTATTTAATCTTCAATTGATAAAATGAGCATTTAGACAATTCCCCATACAATTTGTTCTCTCGTAGACACTGTAGTACCAAGTGCAAGTGCTCGTCATGCTACTCCATCATCCAAGAGTAAATCAAAATATTGTCAATGAATACTTGGAGGAACTTTTCCAAGTAGTCGCGGAACACCCCATTCATCAAACTCATAAATACCCCTGGGGCGTTTGTCAGTCCAAATGGTAAAACTGTAAACTCGTAATGTCTAAACCTCGTCTTAAATGTGATCTTAGGGATGTCATCCTCCTTGATCCGTAACTAGTGATACCATGATCTCAAGTTGATATTTGAAAACACCATCGCGCCTTTCATCTGATCAAAAATATCATCAATGCTTGGCAACGGGTACCGATTCTTAATCGTTGCCTTGTTCAATTAACAGTAGTCAATGCAGAGTCTCCACGACCCATCCTTATTTCATATGAAAATAACAGGCACACCTCACAGTGACACACTTGGACGTATAAGTCCCAGGTCTAGCAACTCCTTCAGATAAAATGAGCACTCTTCGTTAGAGTGTCGACTACCACAAAAATCAAGTCGTGTCTCCTTGTTGTTAGTGGAAATCCAACAATGAAATCCATCAAAATGACCTCCCATTTCACTTCTGAAATAGCGTGTGGTTGTAGTAATCCTGCTGGATGTCTATGTTCAACCTTCACCTGCTGACATTCTAGACATCTTGCCACGTAGCTGACTATGTCTGCCTTCATTCATTTCCAAAAAAATAAGGGTTTAAGGTCCGCCCTCATCTTCGTGACTCTAGGATGAACCATGTACACTGCTTTATGAGCCTCGTTTAGGATGAAACTCCTCAACTAGTCATTGGGTGGTATGTAAATTCGACTTTTAAATCTTAATAATCCATCATTGTCTACAGTAAATCCCTCAAATTTGGTACCATCATTGTTCTTTGTCCGATAAAATCCTTGACCTCCTTGTACTAGTTATCGTCACGCTATAAAGTTATAATATTTTCACGTAGATTCATTTAAGGAGGCATCACCGAAAATATGCATGGTCTATGACTCAAAACATCAACCACTATGTTCATTGTTCCCTTTATGTAAGTAATCTCGAAATCGTACTCAGTAATAAATTCTAACCAACTCCATAGTCACACGTTCAAGTCATTTTGTGTAAATATGTGTTGTAGTCCACAGTGGTCCGTTTAGTTCAAATTTTCGTCCAATAAGGTAATGTCTCCAAACTCTCAAGGCATAAAAAATAGCTAGCAACACCAAATCGTGCGTCGCATAGTTCACCTCATGCCTTCTCAACTTTCTCGATATGTAAGAGATCACTCGATCATCTTGCATCAAGACTCCACCTAAGCCTTCATTGGATGCATCAGTGCATACCAAGAAGTCTGCATCCATATCAGGGACCTTTAGTATCAGTGATGTCATCAATAGATTCTTGAGCCTCCGAAATGCCTCCATGCATTTCTCGGTCCAAACAAACTTCTTTTCCTTCTTCTGCAATTTTTTAATTCGATTTGCTATCTTCAAAAAACCCTCGATGAACATTCGATAGTATCCCGATAAACCCATGAAGATACACACATCTAGGACATTCGTTGGCACAAGACATTCTATAATAGCCTCGACCTTTGCTAGATCCACAAAGATACCTTCGTTGGAGATGAGATGCCCTAAGTAGTGAATATTCGCTTGATAAAATGAGCATTTCGATAGCTTCCCAAACAATTTTTTCTCTTGTCGACATTGTAGAACCAAGTGCAAGTGCTTGTCATTCTCATCCATAATCCGAGAGTAAATCAAAATATCATCAATGAATACTTGGATGAACCTATCCAAGTATTCGTGGAACACCCGGTTCATCAAACTCATAAATACCCATGGGGTGTTCATCAGTCCAAATGGTAAAATAGTAAACTCGTAATGTCCAAACCTCGTCTTAAAGGCGGTCTTAGGGATGTCGTCCTCCTTGATCCATAATTGGTGATACCCTGATCTCAAGTCGATATTTGAAAACACCTTCGCGCCTTTCATATGATCAAACAGATCATCAATCCTTGGCAACAGATATTGATTCTTGATCATTGCCTTGTTCAATTGACGGTAGTCAATGCAGAGTCTCCATGACCCATCCTTTTCAATTGACGGTAGTCAATGCAGAGTCTCCATGACCCATCCTTCTTTCGCATGAAAATAACAGGCACACCCCATGTTAACACTCTTGGACGTATGATTCCTAAGTCCAAAAACTCCTTCAGTTTCATTTTCAACTCCTGTAACTCCAGGGTCGACATCAGATAAGGCGTTCTTGCTATCGGTTCAGTTCCAAGTTTTAGATCGATGGTGAATTCCAAATCCCTCTTCAGCGACATCCCAGGTAACTCCTCAGGGAAGATGTTTGTAAACTCTCTCACCACCGAAAGGTGTTCTAGACCCTCCACTACTCCCTTCTAGTTTAATGCAAGGATCGCATAAATATTACATCCCTTGTGCATGCTCTTCCGTAGCTGCAAGGAAGAGATGAACCTCAGGGAGACTCCTTGGTTCCAACCTATAATCAATGGTCTCTATCCCTCATCATCGACCAAGCTCAACTGTTTCTTCTTACAGTTGAGTATCACATCATGTGATTCCAGCCAGTCCATACCGATCACGACGCCATATGACCCTAAGGTTGTGATGTACAGGTTGGACCTAGTGACAAACTCTCCCAGGTTAAGGCTACATCCCATAACCTTCCCACCAACCTTTTGTTTGGATTTTGAAGCCATTTCTACAAAGCTAAAATAATCATGTTCGAATTCCTTTACCTTAATTCTTTTTGGTGTTGCACCAGAAATGAAACTTTCGGTAGCCCTGGGATCTATCAAAATACCAAGGGTCTGGTCAACGGTGGTACCTGACATCTTGAGTACAATTGACTAGTTCTCTTCCTGGAGGTTATTCATAGTAGTGGGTTTGACTCGGCTAGGTTCTCTATTCCTCTCCCAAAACCGTTCCTCGAATAGTTCCCATGACATGTCTTCGACTTCCATGTTCAAATGTGACAAAAGCATCTTCCACGATAGAAGAGTGCTCCCCTTTAGTTGAAATACCTCCAAGCATACCTTCATTTTGGAGTTAGTCTCGAAGTGGAAAGCACATCAACATATTCTCCAACCATGCCTCGTTGATTAAGTGGTTGGCAACACTTGTGGACTTGAGAATTTATTCCTCTCGAGTTCTTGGTGAAATCTAATGGTATTGGCTGCGGCACACTGTGGACCCTCAGGGGTATAGGAGCCCTGGCCTCCTCTCAGTACAGAAAGTGGATCAAGGACTCTAACATTCCCTGAAAGGACCTTGTCAGGCCATCATCATTCATTACAACAATCAGATCCAGCCCAAGGACTTGTTCCTCCCATTGAAGGTTAGACTCCGAGGGCACAGGCACTTATGGAGGCATCACACCTCCTTCCATAGCACCACGTTGAGAACCTCTGTGGTGTCCTCTAATAGAGATCACCACATAGACATGTTAAAGATTTTAGTTATCACTGGGTTAATACTCAAGGTTTTACTACAGTGTAAAGCATGGCGAATCATAGTCATAGGGTTGAACCCGCTCTGATACCATATGTAATGACCCCAATCATTACAACTACATGCGACGTAAGCAAGTGCAATTTTTTTTTTTTAAGCAAGAAGGAAATCAATGACATCAATTAATCGACAAGACTTGACGATGAACACAACTTACACATACATAAAAAATCTGACAATGACCAGACATACTAGCACATCATGCCACTGGACGAAACATGCGATCATTGATAGACAGATGAAATGACTACCTATCTGACATAAGCCAGACAATGCCTACCAGTGAAAGGACAACATCAACAACCTGACACATTGGCTTTGATGACCAGTACCTAGAAACTTCTATGGCGCACAAAACCTAATGCGTTAAGGTGTTACAAAATCGAGTACCAACATATATTACAATGAGAAAACACCCACATTGGGAAGCACAAGACTCTGACTAGGTTATCATTCACATCTATTCATCAAGGCACTCAATGAGCCCCTCATTAGGAATTATACCGTCACAAGGTAATAGGCATGACAATAACCATGGCACAACATAACATTTATATACCTTTAAAGAAATCTAAATCCCTCGTGCTACGAGACTAAAATAACTGTCAAAAATAAATACTAAACCCAAGCACACAACAACAATCGACATGACAACAAGACACAATGGAATCTGATGACTATAACATTCATACAACAAATTTAATTCCTTGTGCAACAAATTATATTGCAATCACACATTAATTAATGGAACTTGTTAGCCACTGAAGAAAATTTTCCTCGAGAATCCATTCTTACAATAAGATTTTATTATTTAATTAGTATTTTATTAACATAAAGGTCTCACTACCTTTGTCATTCACTAACATGTAAATCCTTGCATAGCCTAACTTAAAAATTTCAACCCTATCATTACCCTTCCCAAACATACAACCTTAGATCAAGATAGTTGACATATCCACATTGTCATCTATCAATAATTTGTGTTTAACAAAGATAACACAGTCTAATTTCAACCCTATCATTACCCTTCCCAAACATACAACCTTAGATCAAGATAGTTGACATATCCACATTGTCATCTATCAATAATTTGTGTTTAACAAAGATAACACAGTCTAATTGTAGAATCTTTGTTTATTAATAGTTGGTTGTAAAGAACTTATCTTGATGTCTATAAAATCCACAACGTTGTCTATAAATTGGTATCGACAATGTCTTCTAAAAAAATCAACAATGTTATTTAATAAATGAATGGTGTCGTTGTCTACTATCAATGAGATCCATAACTATATGATCCATATGATCCATAAATATCGTTGGGTAATTAAAAATGGATGAAATTACTGTCTGAACAAATATTTATGGTGTGAATAAATATGGATGAAAACACAACCTAAATGTATGTTTCCTAGCATATATTGCTAAACGAAAATATGAGTTCATTGTTGAGCAACATTATAGCATTTAAAAAGGATATTTTGTCTAAGTTATCAATGTCCAACAATTGAAGGCTAATAAATATATTGTTGTGTAAGCCTCATTAAAATGCATCAAGTAGGTAAGTAAACAATGAGTAAATATACAATAGTTTAATTACATTCAAGGGAGAAATTACACTCTATGAAATTACAGGAATAGCTATGATAAAATCGCTATAGGAATTCATTGTCATGCACATCATCAAGCAATTAAATCATTGTCCATTCGATATGGGTAAAATTCACAGTCAATATATTACAATCACAGAGTAAATACATGATAGTGCTAGCATAAATGTAGATGAAATTGCAAAACAAATAATAACTGATAATGTTGTCATCAATATGATTACTATCTGTTGTCATGCAATAAATTCGTTGTCTTAGATATACACAGACATAAAAACGTTCTCCTTCAATTTCCCTGTCAACAATCAATGAAATCGTTGGTATATATAAGATATCGCTGGTATAAATTAAATACTAAATTCCCTTTGTAAATAACCATAGCCATTGATAAATAATTCTCTCTATCCAATAATGTTAACGCTCAATATGTTATCAATCATAAAATTGTTTCTGACTATTATATCGTTATGAACATCAGATCATTCTTTGAATATTAAAACTTTATACAATACATACAAATCGTTTTCAAATATGTTATTGTCAACAATATTGAAACGCTATCCATATTCGTGGTGCATGGATCGTCATAAATTTCGTTGTGTATATCATAAAATAAACGCAGGCATATGTATATAATTGAAGATATATATAAACTTGCAACCCTATCATTAAAATGAATGCAGACAATCAAAACAAACACAGGCATATAAAATTTTGTTATTCATGATATGGAAATCCATAATATTAAATTGTTGTCAACAGTAATCAACCTTCCTATTCAATAAAGATATCAATCAACACACAATCAATCCAAAGACACAGAGATTGGGCCTTCAACTCAGAGGTTATCATTCACAAATGTAGATATGAATCGATCAAATATGTATCAACAAAAACGCCGAGACATACCAAAGTTTAAGCAATAAGAAATGTAGAGAAAAATCGTATTTTTAATCAATCAAAATGTGGAGATACCAAATCATAAGAAGGTGCAAAGATCAGGGGATAATTATAAGATAAAAACGCATAGATAAGTAAGGGTTTGATAACTGCATAAAAAAATTATCCTTCAATTATTATCCGTGCAAAGGAAAGAAGGGCTTTCGAATATATAGGTCTTTAAACACCGAAGTGATGTCCATCGGTTCGGCTCCTGACCGACTACTCAGGAACAAACTAATAACTAAATGGATAAGGGAAAAACACAAATGTGTTTGTAATAATCAATATAAAAAACAAAAATAAGTCATAGCAATTAGATTTTGGGTTCATCATGGGAAATCAAAGAAGAATACATCGAGCAAAGGGATTACAAATACCAGAGGAAGGCAAGTCCAAGAAGGCTCATGGGAATGAAATCTTTAACCAAGCGCAAAAAAATAACAAGTGTAAACTAAATTTCATTGCAAGTAACAACTTTAACATGTGTACCTTAGCCAAAAGCAAAAGCTTCGATTTAATGTCCCACACGCACTCCGTCTAGCTCCTATTGGCCAACCGATGTGACCTCACTAGTATCTCCCAACCAACGCTAGGGGTACTCTTATTCCCCCTGATCCCCCCAAGACACAAAGGGGCCATGCACACAATATCAAAGAACTTCTAGCATCCAGCTCGCCTCACAAGGTTGATCTACCACTCATTACCTGAGCTAGGTATCCCAACTCCCATAAGAGAAAGTTTAGTCAAGTAAAATTTCAGCAGTGTAACGTTACACAAAAAGATGAGATCCATACTCCTCCTCCTCCATCCTTTTTATAGAGTTTTCAAGTAATTAGTTTCCCAAATTCTAATTAAATTCCTTTTTCATTTAATTAATTAGGAGAAACCTCCCCCATACACATCTCCCAATCCCCTAGTTGCACTAGAAAATTAATTTTATCAATTAATTAATTATTCCTATTTTACTCACCCACCTAAAAGAATTCATAAAAACACTCCTTAGTGTCTTAATATTCCCTTACAAATCTTCAATGACTTACGCCTTACTTAATTCCTAGTTGAGTTCATAAATAGAAAATCCCCACGGAAAGATTCCTTACTAAGTTAGACATTCAACTTTTTCTTTATGTTTCCCTTTTTCTTTTAATTTTACCTCTTTTTCCTTTTTAACTAAAAATCAATTTAGCTTGAGTGTATATTAAACAATGATTTACCATTTTTCTTCTTTAATTAAAAATCAATTTAGCAAGTGTAGATGAAACAACCATTTACCCTCTTTTCTTTTTAACTA